>MUZC01002977.1:253149-266073 GCA_002072015.1 Radix auricularia
TCGCTGTTTTGACACAGTCGCTGTTTTGAAGTCGCTGTTATGACTGTCGCTGTTTTGACTGTCGCTGTTTTGAACCCGTGCCGAGAATTAGTGATGTATCGGTTTTTAAGATAAGAAAAAGTTTATTTTTGCCCCTGGTCCCAATAAGGGGGAATTTTAACATTAATTTTTGCCAATTTTTGCTGGGAGTTTGTACTCAACAACTTCCCAAAGTTTCATGCTTCTACCTACACGGGGAATGGAAAAATTAGTGATTTTCAGTTTTTATATATTATATATATTGAAAAAACTACATTTGGGCCCCCGGTCCCCATTAAAGGATATTTGAAATATGCTTCAACCTGCTACCATCGCGAATAAGAATGTATCAACGTATCAACTCCCTAATGTTTTATGCGTCTACCTACACGGGAAATAAGAGAATTATAGATTTTCAATTTTTTAAATCTTAAATGAGAAAAAAAAACGTTTTTTGAGCCCCGACGCTTTGAGTGTGTTTTTCAAAATTCTTTTACACTGACTTTTGTCGTGAGAGGGTACTTAATAATTTCCCAAAGTTTCATGCTCCTACCTACATGGAAAATTGGAGAATAATTGATGAGATGGTTTTTAATATAAGAAAAACTATATTTGGGTCTCTGGTCCTTCATGAAAGGAAATTTTAACTTTTTCTTTGCCAATTGTGGACGGGAGCGTGTACTTAAAAAATTTCCAAAGTTTCATGTTTCTACCTATACGGGAAATAGGAAAATTGGTGATGTTTAATTTTAATAAAGCTCATATAAGGAAAAAAAAGCTTTTTGAGCCCCGGCCCCCATGATTGGAAAATTTAACGTTTTTTTAAATTATCGTTGGGAAAATGTACTCAAAAAATTTACAAAAGTTTCCTGCTTTTACCTACACGGGAAATGACAAAAATTTGGGATTTTCAATTTTTATAGAGCCCATATTAGGAGAAAAAAGTTTTTGGCCCACGGCCCCACATGAGCGAGATTATTAAAATTCTTGTTTTCGCCAATTTTCGTCCTGAGCAAGTACCCAACAACTTCCCAAATTTTCAAGCTCCTACCTACACCGAAAATTGGAGAATTAGTGATGAGTCGGTTTTAAATAAGAGAAAAACTATATTTAGGCCCCGCCTCCCTTCATGAGAAGGAGTTTTGACTTTATTTTTGTCAGTTTTTGTCGGGAGCGTGTTCTAGAAACATTTCCAAAGTTTCATTCTTCTTTTTATACGGGGAATAGGAGAATAAGTGGTTTTTATTTTTTACATCCAGTAGGAAATTTAACTTTTTTCCCCTTCAGTTATAGTCGGAAGCACGTACTTACAAAATTTCCAAAATATCATGCTTCTATCTACACATAAAATAGGAAAATTTGTGGTTTTCAATTTTTATAAAGCCCATATAAGAAAAAAAATGTATTTGGGCCACCGGCCCCACATAAGCGAGATTTTAGAAATTTTGTTTGGCTAATTTTCGTAGTGAGAGAGTACCCAACAACTTCCCGAAGTGTCATGCTTCAACCTACACGGGAAGTTGGAACATAAGTGATGAATCAATGAATCAGTGAGTGCATAAGTCAGTGAGGGCTTTCCCTTTATTAGTATATATATATAAAATAAACATTTTGAAAAGTCTCAAAGTTTATAAACATTAATTATGTTTTAATTTATTTCTTTGATGCAATTTTTTTTGTATTCTCTTCCACTGTTTAATTACGGTGTTGGATAATTTTTTGAATAAATATCATGTATTCAGTCACACTGTCAGCCTTATGGTATCATCAATGTTAATAAAGAATAAAATTAAATTATAGATTTATATTGTTGCCAAATGTTGAGATGATAATATAAAATAATCGAAGCATACTATTACAGTACGGTTCAAGCTGACCCCATTCCTTTGCACTCTGGAACCTGGCAGTCAATATTCGTGGTGCAACGTGCGTCATTTTTTAGTAGTCACCCCTGTTTGGGTCGAGTGGTTTTGGGGGGAGGGAGCTCGAAAGTTGTTAACCGGGAAGTCGTATGTATTCAAAGCAAGTTCGTTTTGTCCGGGTTGAAAGCTTAAATATGAAACATAAATAGTTACTTTAGATTAAAGTGCGCTTTCTTTGTCCTTGTCCATGCTCAGAATTAATATCGATTGACACGAGCCGTGCATTGAATTCTCTACTCTGTTTCTAATAGAGTTGAAATTTACATGAAGAAAAATAAAACAGCATTTATGTCTATTTTGATGTTTCGTGGAATTAAAACAAAATATGAAAAACTAATTATCATATCTTGCTTACATATATTATTTATTACCTTTCTGTCAATCACAGGTTTTTCAGTCTGTTAAAACATTAATCAAAATTACGATATTTTCTTTTTTTTATTAATTACATAAAACACTGATTTAATAAATGACAGACACGAGAGTATTACTTTAGTCCAGCTCATAACCTGCACGGAATGGCAATTTAAAATGAAGATAGATCCTACACAAATGAAGTGGGTTAATTTAATTAATATCTTACCATGTTTGGAAGATTGAAAATTGTTACAATTGTTGTCGACGCCATTGTTTGCATTTTAGGAAGGAAAATACTTTTAAAATTTCAAATTTTAAAAATTATATTTTACATTTGTTATACTAATGAGCTGAGGTGAAAAAATAAATTAAAATATGATTACTTCTTGTGCATAGAACTAACCGGTGATGAATGGCCGCCTTGGTTACCCTAATTATCTTGCATTATTCATAATTTAAAAAATATAATTACATGTTTCTGCTTGACTTCTTTTAACTCCAAATAGTATGAGTTATTTTATGCCTTACAGCTGACATGTAGAGAGTTTCAAAGAACTCTAAAGAAAGGATATTCAAAGAATCTAATGACTTGTAAATTAAAGCCAAATTATAGCCTGAAGCGTTCTTTGGAGCGTATCTGACAACTTCCCAAATATTCTATGCAGTTGTATGAATAAAATATTATTGATTTAGGTTATCTGAATTAAAATGATTGTATGGGCCCTCGGGCACAATCGGTACAAAATGTATAGTTCTAAACACCTATATATTTCAATTCGAACATTTAAGAAAATATAATTTGGGCCCAGCCGTGATGGAATGGACATTAAGAGTTCAATGCCTTAAAGTTTTTCAATTTGGTCTCTCAACCTATTTTGTGCAAAGTTTTATCAAAATCCACCAATTAAGTCAGTAGCAAAGGTTTGATGTAATTTTTTTTATTAACCTCATGTTTACCCGCGTTGTTTGTTTTTTTTTTTTTGAGTTATGTAGTGATTAATAAAGAACAAATGACATACATTTATACTTATAGAGAGAGATTTTTATAGGCAAAATTATTTATTACATAAAAACTATTTGAAAAATCTTTGCACTAATTTAAATATATATCTAAGAGAACTTTTATTCGTTGGCAAAATTTTTATGAAAATGACAACATATTATTTAATTCATTTTATTTCGTATTATACATCGCTTGTTACTAAACATATTGAATAAGCAATCTTTAAAACTAAACGAATGACAAAAAGAAAGAGTGTTTATGCTTGTATCTTTTTAAACTTTGATTTTAAATGTTCTGGAAAGTTTGTTTGTTTTGTTGTTGTTTTTTTGTGTGTTTTTTTTTTGAGTTACGAAATACCGGGAAATTGTTTATAAATAAAGAAGACAATTTTAACACGTAAAGGAGGAATATTTTAAAATTAACCTTCATCGAATGTTTCGTGCAGAAATTGAGCTTTTAAGTTGACATTTGTACTTGTATTTGTATTTAATGGACTCCATTAGATATATACAGAAATTGAGACAACTACGATATGTGCACAGAAATTATGGAAGGGGGGGGGGAGATTTCAGGTTTTTTGTTGTAAGTGTTGACATTTTTTCTGGCCTCTCAAATTGTGTGATTATTTTCCTGTAAAATAGATACTGGTGTCAAATTAAAACCTGATAACCCTTCGCCCATCCCTCAGTTTTAGATCACTGAGTCCTGTAAAGGTAACTTTTTGAGGTTGTTCCAGGGGCAGAAGCTGGCAATCAAGGCCGTCTGAATTAAAGAAAATGGCATACCGGGAAATCAGATTCTTTCATGAATTAAACCAAAAGTTAATTTTTAAAAAAATTCAAAAACTTAGCGGCACCGGCAGTCTAAATGATAACATGCGTTATTGCAGGAAGATCAACTCACAGCTTCGCTTGTCAAAAGACCGACAATTTAAGTCCCACCTGGATTTTGGACACCGCCGACCAGTATCCCATCCCCATTCAGTCACGGTTCATTGCGTAATAACTGGAACCCTCACTGTCAATGACCCAGAATTGCTGTAGCAGCGGCACTCAGGACTTGCATGTCCTAAAGAAGGATTATAAACCTCATCAAATAGGTATGTGTCCGATAAGTAGGCGAGTTCACTGGACGAGATCCTTCTACCCTACTTTGTATTGTACAACATTGATGGATAAATATTTGGCTATATATTAATTTTAATTTTTTTTAAACTATGAAGAATTATAGTATAGTGTAATCACAAATAATTAGTTAAATGTCTAAAGCCTTGTAGTTCCATTTTAGAAATTTATTAGTCTTTTGTGTTATCTTTGATTGTCACCATATTTGCCCTAGACACTGAAATACAAAAACATTTAACCCCAATTAGATGTTTACATAAGTTGAGAGAGTATACAGCAGGGGAAAAGATATAGTGGTGTGAATTGTTTAGAATTTTTAACTGTAATTTGAATGCAAACAAGTTTGAAGGAAAACGTTTACCAACTCTATTAAACATCTAAAGTCAGAAAGGAATGATCAATGGGTTATATTAAAACAATTTAAAAAAAACTATTCCCTCACGGATTTTGAAAATGTAATCAAATGTACGAAATTTCTTGGAGTCTTTGTTTCAAACAAAATATGAAAAACACTAAGAGGGAGACCAAACGTTGGTTGATACAAGATTTCTTAGCATAACTGATACCAGTTCAGAATTAGAGATCTTCGTTGAATGTGCTGGTTTTTATTTGGGTTGCATGAACCTCTTTCTTGGCCCCTAAATTAAAATAAAAAGAAACTGCGTAGTCGCATTATTTACCTCTAATTCGGTCCTTATAAAAGAAATCGATTTTTTCTATGAATTTGTTATTTTCATAAAGGACTTCACACTATTTGTTGCAGCAGGAAGTAAACTCTACTCTAGCCGATAAAAATCAAAATTTCAATGAACTTTTTTTGTTATATAAGTGCTTACTTGGAACATCTTTGTCTGATTTTAAGATATCACAACAGAATTTTAAAGTCACATGTGAATATAAGTTCCCTGAATGTTAACCGCTCAAATCAGATTGAAAAGGGCTCAATAAAAAAGAAAGTAAATTCTATGAGTTCTTCCTTTCTACTGGCTCAAATGTTTTGAGGAAGTCACACAAGTCAATGTTCCAATTTGTTGTTTCCTTTGCTATCAGTAGTAACAGTGTTATACTGAGAGCTCAGATGTATCATTTTTATTATGTCAGTCTATAGAGTCCTGACACATGTATGTCAATACAGTGCTGCAACATTTCTATCTACACAGCAATGGCACGTGTCTGTCTATACATTCCTGACACATTTCTGTCTACACAGAAATGACGCATGTATGTCTATACAGTCCTTACACATGTCTGTCTATATTGTCTTGACACATGTCTGTCAATAAATTTCCGACACATGTCTAGCTACACATTCCTGACACTTGTCTGTCTATTAATCAATGACACATGCATGTCCATACAATCTTTACACATGTCACATGTCTGTCTTTCCATTCCTGACACATGTCTGTCTATACAGTCCTCAAACATGTCTGTCTATTCATTTCTGACATATGTATGTCTATTCAGTCATGACACATATCTGTCTATTCAGTCCTGACACATCTGTCTACATAGCGATGACACATGTCTGTATATTCAGTCCTGACACATGTCTGTATATTCAGTCCCGACAAATGTCTGTCTATACAGTCCTGACACGTTTTAAACTTGTGATTTCCTATTCTAGGATTTTATTCCAAAGAACGCCGACGGTAGCTGAATGTCTCCAGTACGACCGGCGGGTAGCATTGAGTTTTATTGATATTTGATATCATTCATTCATTCCACGAAAGTGTGTACCGCAACGCTATCTCCTGTAAACGATAGCCTTTTGTTGGATGTTGGATATTGGTCCTTTCAAAGTTACGTTATGACATTTATAACAATTGATTCGGTTCGTCTACGTGATAATCAGTCTTTAAATTCTATAGAATCTAACATTCATGTGTAAGATTACCTTCATTAATATTTTTTCTTTAAAAGAAAAATTAATTAACAAGAAAATGTTTTTTAAATATAGTCATTTCTTGAAGTTTAAAAGGAATTTAATGCATGAACTTATAAAAATATTCTAATCTGAAATCAGATGGTTATTACAAGAAGCGTTAATTACATTCAGTAAATACGCCAGTCTAAAATGAAAAGTGGCTATTAAGTGGGCTCGAACCTACGACCTTCAGCTTGTGAGCCGATCGCACTATTGACTACACTACCCAGCACACCCATATGTTTACCTATATCATGAAAACAATAGATAAAGATCATTCTCGTTTTGTTTCAAACATCAGAGATGACGTGCGAAACATATAGTTTATCCCGTTAACATCTAAATAACACACATGTGGATAAAATCCGTAGCCCCAAGTCTAGTGCTTTTCGTGGGTCTTCCGGGAAAAAACCCTAATCTATCACCCCCCTTCTCTCAAAGGGAATTAACAGCAGTGAGAGTTCCCCACACTCGGAACAGTCGCATCTGAAGCGGGCACCTGGACATGTCCTGGCCGGAGATGCCTCCTACCTAAATTGACACTTATCAGGAAGGGTGGAATATTACTATTTCGACTTTTCACCATATCATCGCAACCCTGGCAAAGCATACGATTCTCTATGGTTTACACTACGCAAAGCGGGGAACATCAATGAACCACCTAGAGTATGACCCACTCTGAAAGGTTTCCTCAGAGCTGGCGTCTCTTACGTTCATTGCTTTACTTTTTGCTAATCCGTAATGGCGCTTTTGTCCATAAACCAGCCTTGTTCAATAGCGTTGCAAGTAAATAATGAGAACGCTTCGAAATAACACAACTTGAAAGGTATTATCATCGGCAAAGCTTCTAATGCTCTGCCTTGGATCCGTACAGCGACTGTAATCATATGTGAATAGCACCAAACATGTCGGACTTCGGAATCGCATGCCAGGAGTAATTGCTTTCGGGTGCGGCTAACTGGCCATACTCGTCGATCGAGCTAAGTTGCTGCAATATGTGCTCATGACATGTTAAATTTTTTAAACAAGTCAGCTAACGTTTTTTTTTGTAGATGTCTCAGTTTGAATTCTATATACAGTGTAAGGAAATTAGTCTTTAAAACAATTGCTCTTAACTGAAAGTTAATGGCAAAACTAGTCTTATCTTCTAGTAAATTAAACGTTAAAAAAATCTCCTAAGTATCAAACAACCATGCGATTCAAATTAAATCTAAAAGTTTAATGCTATAGTATCCCCAACCTACAGACACGCTCTTAAAATCAATATTTGGATTACATTTTGAAGACGATCTACATAGACGAACCTTTTCAGTGGTACATAGATATTGATTTTTTTAAAGACACACTTCCGTTTGTAAATAACATGCCTTTTTATTTCTTGTACTGATACACGTAACTTTAGTTGATAAGAAGTCAGCACAATGATAACATTTAAAATGCATTGTAAAGAGTAAACTTCCTTCTTTTTAAGGTATAATTCTTGGATTTGCAGCGAATGGAATAACGACAACCATGACGTAGGCCACGAACGATGACGTACGTAAAAGATGAACTTTTATCGTTTTAGTTATAAAATATGTGTAATGTTTTGAAACAAAGTAACACATATTTTAAAATTGTTATGAAAATAATTAAGTTATTATGAAGAGGTAAGACTGAAGGGAAAATATACTACACAGAATACCATATTTTACTAAAGCCATTTCAAGGAATATCAGTAAAAATAATGATTGCATTTTATCACATGTTAGCAATTATGAATTTAAAAAAAAACAACAACACATTACTTAATAATTATAAAATGCAAATAAAAATGTTAATTGACGCAGTTGCAATCATTTTAAGTAACGCATTTAAATAGTATAATTGGTTGAAATATAATTTCACTATAGTACTTTTTTTTTGTAAAAGGTATATTGGTATCTAAAAATAGATGAAAGACAAATCTAGGAACAATGTTAAAAACGAGGACGTCAATAGCAACAACAGGAGATCAGGAGAAGGTAACTATTATAGAAAAATATTTGGAATAAAGAATCAATTATATACCATATGAATCTAAAAAAACAAATTTTTTCTGAATGTATTATTGTTGAAAGATTAAATGTAAGCCACAATTAAATTTAATTTATTGCTACAGTTATTGCACGATATCAGCAATTAAACTAGGCGCATATAAATTATGTAAATTGTTGTTAAAATTATGATTTACAAAATTGGCATGCTTTATTAATATAAGGTCCTCATATACTATGATCTTGAGAAGATTTGCTCATTCAAAAAATAAATCTAAAATCAAAATCATATAATTTATTTTAAAATGCAAAAGTTAAGACTCTTGACTCACAAGAAGCCCTGTGTAATTTATCCCAAAGGGTGCGTTACCAAACTGTATATCAAAGCTTTACGTTTCGGTATCTTGTATATTATTTCAAAGCTGGTGATGGAACGAAAAGCACTAGACGGCCACGGTTTCAAATTTTCTTGGATGTGGGAATCTCTTCCCGATGAAAAGAATGTTCATGAGTCTACCTAGCTCCAAGTGGGTACATGCCACTTGTCAGAGAAACGAATGCGGCTAGGAAATTACATGGTTCTTCATAGCAGTGGCCTGTTAACGCTCTGTAATTTATCAATACGTTATTATGTACACTTATGACGTAATAATATGTATAGAAACATTGTCTCTATTAAAAAGAAAATACTAAGAATCTCAATCTTCACAAATTAAGAAGGAAGCATTTATTATGCGGGACTAACTTTTAAAAAGGGTGAACGGACTGCCAGTGACGTAGCGTGTGTATGAACCGCCCGGGTAAAAAGCCGCATTTGCCACCCCCGCCCCCCTCAAAACAGAAAATGTAAACGCTATAAAAATAAATAGATTAAACAAAAATAATAATAAAGAAAATAAACATTGTTATGTTAGATCTAAAAAGAAAACCTTCTATTTTTTGCGTAGAATTATAGTTTTCTTTTTGACTCAACCTTTAAAGTATCAATAACAAAAATGGTAATAAATCTTGATGTATTCACCATATATCATACTTAATTTTTCATTGACTGAACTTAAAAGAGGCTACTTTAACACTTGCCCTCACCTAAAAGAGTTGTAAGCAATGTTTGAATACATTTTAATGTTTTAAACAGAGTGACTTCGAGCCAAAATATCTTAATAAACTTCACTGTAAAAAATCTTACCGTTAAATAACAGCCCAGTGTTGGAAATCAGCTGCCATTAAGGGAACGTATAATTGGGGTGTTTACGATAACTTACCGCAGCGATAACTTACCGTTAATGACTTACCGTTATTTAGCGACCGAATGACGTAAACTTTTAGGACACCGTTTACGATAAGTTAATGTTATTTTTTTTAAAAAAACGATAATAACCCCCCCCCCCATTTTAGGACACCCCGACCCCCAGTAATTCAGCCCTTGCTTAAAAGTTAGATCCTAGACAGCAATACTAACTGGAAGCAAATAAACGAGAAAAGTATTATAACAGTTAATAAAAAATTTATTAAATCTATTCAGGTCATAACAGTATTAACATTCATCTTTGTGTGCATTCAAAGTTTGAGAGATCCCTTTTTAAGCTAGCTACTTTTCTGCTAAGGCCATCTTTTGTTGCATTTCCTTTATTGGGTGAGCTGCTGCCATTATCTTTTAACTTGTATGCACCTAATTGAAAACGAAAGGAATATAAGGTATATTTTCTGTAACTGAAAATACATTTAAAAGGAGTATAAAATGTTGTAAAAACACAAATACATTGATAGCAGTTAGTGTTTCTAAAAATTATATCCAAGCTGATTACAAAACCAGCCAATGTTATAAGTGTGTGTTTAAAAAAATCTATTTTTTTGCTTATGTTTTTAAATGCTCTTTTAATTTAATTTTTTTTATTTACATACTTTTTTCTTTAATTTTTAAAATAATTTTTTTTTAAATTTATTTTAAGAAATTTTTCATTACAATTTTTTAATTAACTGAATAGCTCCTGAAGGGCTACTTCGGTATCTATTCCATATTCCGGACAAAAGGGAAGCAACTTCTTTAAGTGTTTGATTTCATGATGAAAATGTTTTTCTTTTCTAAAGATATTCTTTNGGTCCTCCTGTCTTATTTTAAAATATTTTAAATGCTTGAGTCATCACAGTTGTAATGTAAGATGAATATGATAACGCAGGAAACATCTTAGTAAATAAGCATTGCACAACAAATAATAGGCTACACTTAATACCTTCATTTAGATCATTCAATAATTTAAGCATTGTTCTTATTTTACAACCCAAATTCACATGAAATAAATAGTACCGCTATTAAATTTCAGAATTTGTAATAAATTAATAACTGTCAATTAAGATCATGTTGTCAGTCACTTACAAAAAAATATACGATGGGATGAATATCCACTTAAGTTAATTATGTTGATGAATGAAGCTAGAGGATGGCTTGAAAGTAAAAAAAAATTACATATTCACCTATTTGAGTACGATGCTAACCCTCAAATATTTCAGTCAGTATCAGGTATGAAGTACTTACTCACTAAAAAAATATACTTATTTGAACAAAGTCTATGAATCTCACCCCATTATAAAATTCCACCATTCATTAAAGTGATCTTGATATGTTGAAGCAAAACACAATGGTTATATCCTTATCCCTGGTTAAAAGGTTTCCAATGAGACTTGAAGACATTCACTTAGTTTTCAATAAAACCTGTAATCCTGTAAATTAAGTAGAGTCATTGAGACGGATTAAGAGAATATATTATACAAGTGTAATACCTGTCAAAAATGTTTAGAATGTTAAGATACAAAGAGAGTAAAAAGCGGACGTTCAAAAAGAGTTTTTTTTTGTGCAGTGATTTTTTTCTTTCCAGGCCTTTTTTCGCGGTGTGCTTTCTAAAACTACATAGCATTATGAGCAAACATTTATAACAAATTATAAATGTAGATTTAAGATATAGAAATTACTCAAACTCAATTATTCTGATATGTATAACAAAGAATAATATACAAAAATAAAATCCAACTATAAAACATAATAACCCTAGAACAACAAGGTTCTATGCTAACTTTTGGTCAAACAAAGACATTGGCGTTTGAAAATTTGATATTAGGTACTGCCATATAGAATTGTAACCTTCGGTTATTCTCATGTGGCAAAATGTAATCAAAATCTAAATTTACAAACTGGATGTTATTTTTACTTATTTCACTTAACATTTAAAACAAAAAGACTGTAGCACTCTAATAAAATACTTGAGTAAAAATCAGAATACACTCTCACATGTTAAATAAGTGTAATTTTGGCATAATTATGAATCACTCTACAAGTAATTAAATATTTTAAAATATTAAACTGGTCAAACTAAAATAAACATCCAAAAAAAGACAACTTACCATCTAAATTTTTAGTCCGATTATTGAAACCTTATCTTGATATTATATCCACCTTGAATGATCTATAATCAAAGACCGCCTTATTTCTCTATAACAGAATTTATCTGAAATTGCAAATGAAAAATTTGAACTTTATAATTAAAACAAAGCTAACTGATTAGTATTTTTCTTTCTTTAATGTTAGGTTAACCATAAATGTGTATTTTAGGTTAAGCATAAATGTGTAACACAACTGCACAGCTAGTAAGATGTAAAACATCCTATTGATTTTTAGTCTCGGCTAAAATAAAAATCATTTATTATATTGTTTTGAAAAAATTAGGTTGACACTAAATCGACACCATGATAATAGAAATATGTGTTCAATCTCCAACAAAGCAAAGTTTAATGTACCACTTGATTTAAGTATATCCCAACTTCTTGAAACCAAAATGATAATGATCTTTAGGTCTATATTTTCAATTTAAAAAAAAAAACTGAGTGATGTCACTTAGTGTTACACCTTAGTGTTACTGAGTGACATGGGTTTTTATATTATGTATGTATTAATACTTACATGTCGGAAGTGATATTATTAAAGCAAATAATTTGCAGAGACTTCTTTTTTCAGTTAGTATAGCTGCTGCCATGGTTGAGTCAACCTGGACTCTCCCCGTTTCATGTGATTTTTACCTGAAACCAATTATTTTAAAAACATGTTATGAAGTTCATGAACGGTCCTAACTTACATACATTTGAAGCAACAAAATAATGGTAGTTCCATAAACTTATAGCATATTAAGTATGTTTAAAGCTTTATTATAACAAAATCGTTGTTTAGACTGTGATTAGACTAGAACATATACCTACATTAAAGTTATCATGCATATTCATACCAGAGAATACTGGTATAAATATAAAAAAGAATAAGATTAATAACTCACTAGATCACAGTCTAATTTCATTCACAACTGACTTATTTGTCCAACTAGATTCAAACTTAAAATAATTAAAATGATTATTGTATTGTTTAATTAGAATCACATTTTTCAAATTTATAATTACAATAAATCAGGCCCATAAAATGATGTTTTAGCTGAGTGATTGAAAACATATCTAGTTAACTATTATTAGACTGGTGCTAATACGACAGTTTCATTTAAGTTAATGCTTACCTAATGGC
>MUZC01002977.1:266089-285925 GCA_002072015.1 Radix auricularia
TAATGGCATATAAATACTCAAGGAAAACTTTGCTGATACTGATAGCGATATTTGTACTTAAACACATAGCGGGTGACAAGGTGGTAATCCTGATCACTGAATCATCACTTCTCCTTCAAAAATTTTATTTGAACCTTAGATCAAAATGAAAAATTATTTGACAACATGATATGAATGTTAATGTTACATTTAGGCTCTCTCTACAGAATTTATAATGTTAAGTAATTTTAATAATAGAAATTTGAAGGGTGAAAAAAATGTCAGTCAATGTAGAATTGAATAGTCAAATATAATATTATTAATATAAGTAAGTATACGTATAAGTTATACAATTAAATTTCTCAGAAGCTGGTGGCTCATAAATTATAGCGTACAAAATGAAAAAATAAAATGGATATCTAGACCTTTTAGTTATAACATGCCATGTTTCATTTAATTGTTACTTGTTCAGCCTGTTTTAAAAAAATAAAATAATAAAACTTCAGAACTTAGATTTTATTTTAAGACTAGACCTTACCATGTGGACTACTAAACTCAACTAAACTGTATTTCCTTTAAAGATTATCCTGTACTAAGAGCTCTAATATGATTAATATCTCTATCTATTCTAATTCTCGTTCTGGTTGGTGAATTGTTCATTGTAAACCTATTGCCTATTACTATTACTTAAATTTTCATTATCTATTTTAGTTAGGTCAGTTTAGTAAAATAATTTTACTTTACTAGTACTAGTACTAGTATTTACTATTACTATTACTAATTATAATCCAATAGATATTATTAAAAATTATCAATGTCTTTAAAATAATATTCTTGATAATAAGATCATACTTTCACCTTTTAAAAACATTTATTTTATTTAATTTAACCCTAGTAAATGTAATACTAGTACTAGGCGATTCGAAGCATGGCTTGATGACAAACATGTCTGCCGGTAATCGATATGCTTATTAAACCGGAAATGAAGAACTGAATATATGTAAAACCATAATTTTTATTTTACGAAATTAAATTTAATTATTACATAAATTAGAGTTAATAATAAAGGAACATTATGTATTTTCTAGAAAATATTGTTATACATATATTTTATATAAATTAAAATAACGCTTTAAAATATGTTGAATTAATTATTATTTAAGTTAACGTTAGCAATCTTACAAGTTACATGTCTAACATGTACGCCTCGCCTGTACTGTAGTATTTTTAGCTAAATTTTAAATAGCTTACCAAATAAAAACAAAAATACATTAATTAAGCAAAGTTCCCGAGCCTAAACTCTGAAACTTGTTAAATTTAAAAGCCCTGCAGTTTTAATAAAACTAGCTTTGGTGTCACGGATAGCATTAACTGTAGAAAAAGAAGAGATTCAAAGAAGACTATAAGAATTGTTTATATTTATAAAAAAAATACTATCCACCTTTGCCTTTGGGCCTACAGGCTACAGGCCTACTTTGCGTGATTGTCGACCTACTCAACACCTTTCCTACATTTAATTTCAATGGAGTGAATAAAATTTTATTTATATAGCTTACATAAGAAAATAAAAACATTGAGTTTGAGTGGACCCAATTGATGCAAGTTTTACAATTAAAAACACGTCTATTGACAGTCTATTGCTGATCATATTAATTATCACGGAAATCTATTATTTATTAAATTTCTTATTCATACTTTTGAAATTGTATTCTGTTATTATATATTAAACTCTAATCGATGAATCGACCCATCAGTAAAAAATTATTGGAGATCAAAAAATTCTAATTCATTAAAATTTTAACGATACATCAATTAATTAATCTTTAATTTCCGCATCCCTAATATATAAATTAACAAAAATAAACGATTCATTAAATTGATTAATCTTTTTTTTTAAATAATTGAGTAAAATTAATTTAATCGATTAAAATTCAATTTAAATTTAATAAAATGTTTCTAATATTTTTGTTTCCAAAAGGCTCAAAAGGAATTAATAAGGTAAATTTAATGCCCTGCAAACTACAGTATCTTAATATGGGCCCTTAATTAAGTACTCATGAACCAAGTTTGGTCAAGATCATTCCACTTACCCAGTAGTATAGCTAATGTTTAAAATATGTTAAAGCTCATATAAGGGTGAAAACACAACACTTTGGGCACTCGGCAAAAATATATTGTCATTGTCCTTCAAGGCAGTAAACTCAACAACCTCCAAAATAATTATGTCGATCCTAATCCGTCGGATACTAAAACAAAAAATGTTTAGTAAGTTATTAAAGTCTCACATTCATTTATATATAAACTATATTTGAAATTATTTATAGACGATCATTAATTACATTCCATTACTGTTAAAAATAGAAAAAAACAGGGAAAGTAGTCATTTACAACCATTTAGTATTAAATAACAGTATAAATGTGTTTAAAAACGGTTTAATATGTACAGTATAAATTAATACCGGATTTTATTGTAAATGATAATAAATTACATTATCTTACTGTTTTTTTTATAAAAACAGTAAAAAAATTTCATTTACAGCCGTTTAGTGTAAAATAACGGTATATAAGTGCTAAAAGACATTGCATTTTTTACAGTGTTGAATAAATTAAGTGGTAAATGTGTTTTTAACACATGAAAAGACGGCGGAACTACGTTCCTGTAAACTAAATAGAGATTTCGTATCAGTTGGAGTTCCAAGTAAACAAATGAAGTTTAATGAACTGTTTCGAGCGAGATTTCATGTTGGAAATCGATATACATAATTTACAATGTATATCCCTTCCATTACACACGTCACAACTGTTCCGTCAGTGACGTTAAGCGAGGTAACAATCTATTTAAAAAAATATAGAAGTAAAATAATTTTTTAAATGTTGTTTTGAGATTAACAGAGCGTATTGCTCGCAAAAAAATATTTTTTATGGCGTCATTATTTAAGCTGTAATTTATATTTAAAGGTAATGAAGTAAAAAGAGCCATAGTTTATATGATGCAGTTAATATTTTTTTGTATTAAATGTAATTTTTAGCGCATTTTCGAGATGTCGAAATCGCTATTGCACCCGTTTTGTCCGTCTGTCATCACCCTGATCACAGGATCCATAAGTCCTAGACCCATGATGTATATATGTTTTTTGTATGTCCTGACCTGCCATTGGTGCATCAACACTCAGTTACTCGATCCGTTTAAAAAACCCGTTAAAACTACCAAAAAATATTTCGAATCGAGAGGTATCACTAACTCAGGGAACGGCCGCCATTGCCGGAAGTCGAATGCACAATTCTTCATGCATTGAAGAGTGGTGTGAAAGGGTGCAAAATAATTAGTTTTTTTTTTTTTTAGTTGACGTCATTAGAATATGTGTAAAAGTTTAGAGAGTTTTACGTCATCATTTGTGGTGACTTGTAGTTGGATTAGAGTGAAAATATTTTTCTTTTAAATGTAAAGAAATGACTTTTAAATAGAAAAAATGTCAGGTATATTCATTACACAAGAAAATTCATAAAAATATGTCTAAAATCTAAACACAATTACTGATAACTACATAATTCTGATATCTAACATAAGTACTGATACATAATACGAAAATGCGCTAACACGTCCTGAATTCCAATAGGTACCAGGCTTAACATGATTTTTTTGTATGCGTGCATGCTAATGTGACATTTGAGATGGCATCAAAGGCCCTGAGTTACTAAAACTCTTATAGGTCCTGCTGGGGAATCTCTTGGCAAACTCCCACCGCTACCACGAGGGGCAAAAGGGCACCGCCAACACGGTCCCCCCTAAGAGGGGGCCGCCTGGGCAGGGTTAAGTTTGCTCGAGGCTCACCATCCTGCCTCTCAAGGGAGTTTCTTCCCTAAGGAGGATGTTGATTTGCCTAATTCGACCAGCCGTAACTGCGGTGCCACCACAGCGCATGAAACGGATCTATCTACCTAGGACTGTCGCAATATTGGGGGAATCATCATTGTTACCCTCCCGGGGGTGCGGGCAACCGCAGAACCAACCACATAGTGTTGGGTAAGGGCACCCCTTAACGGAAAGGTTTCCTCAGAGCTGACGTCCGACCAAAGTTCTTCACGGCACTTTTTCTAGTATTTTACTGACCCTCCTGGCCCTAAACAGTGCCGTTCACTGATTCTACCTAGAAAGGGGGACGAAACGGCCGCCTCGGATGACCCGACCCTCAACGGGCACAATGGTTTTCATCATCGATAGAGGCGATCTCCATTATGGTCGCCTCTGTCTTAGATCCGTACGGCGGCTGTGATCATCTGTCTAACTTCCTAGCTAGCCCTAACCGGACTTCGAACTTCCTGGTCGGGACTTTTAGTTTCGGGTTTCGCGTACCCTAATCATCCCGGGTACCTCCTAGAGGTAAGGAGGTAAGCCCATTCCCCGTGCGTGCATGCTAATATTATGTACGTTATTCAAAATGTATTTTTCTATATCAATGTATACTATCCATTATTCGGCTATATGAGATTTACAATTGGTTTTGCATTTTATAGCGAGAGCATATTTGCGTGTTTAAAATAATCAAAAATATTTAAAAATTGGAATATCCCCCACCAGCACCCAATAGTTTTTGTTTGATTGTCATTTACATGCCGTGGATATTGTAGGGGCTTGGGGCCCCGGGGGCTTAACCTCTTTGGGGCACTACATACATGGCGGTAGTGTAATATTTGATTTAAAAAAATTTTGGACACTTTCGGACCCCCCTCTAAAGGGGGGGGCATGGGATTTCGAATTTTTGTATCCCCTCTCCCATAACTACGCCACTGTTTATATGTCATATTTTAATGCTTCCTAGACAATTAAAAAACAACAACAAAATGATGCTTTTATTATAGAACTAGAAGAATAACTTACTTAAAAAATGAAAACTTTAATTAGAATACCTAAGACGTGTATATTAAATTGTAAATATGATTAACTATTGGTAATTTAATATTTTCTTTTATCCTGTGATAAACATTACTTCAATGGTTTTATGCAAAATAAATAATTCGTTATTCATATTTGTATTGTTGGTGTAGTCATAATTGGTACGGAACTATTCAATGCCGCAAGTTAACAATATTTGTGAATACTTCGAACATCTAACACTTTTGCTGTAATATCACTTTATGCTGCGTGTAATTCCCTATGCATTTACAATAATCATGCTTATGTCATTATTATTCATGAAACGTATATATCGCACAGCCTAAGCCCGGACGTTTAGTCATATATATAGATCTATATTCACAAATATTATCAAATATGAAATTTCCTATCAATGTCAGTTTGCATTGGTAGGTTTTTGAAAGCCAACCGCTTAGAAGCTTTGAAAAAATAAATACTGCACTAAAAATAACTCTTTATAGAAATCCTCTTTATATTAAAATCTTACCTGAATCATGTATATGTACCAGCATAATAGTGTTATGTTTGTGCACTGCTTCGGGTAAGTGCCGGTCTTAGCATTTGCGGGGCTTAGTATGCGAAACGGATTGTGCGGCCCCAGTTTGGGTAGGGATAAAGAATAAATTAGGATGGGGGTGCGAAACCTTTATGCTAAGCCGGCCGCATGAACAAATTGACACAGCCATCAAAGAAATTTCTCATTGAAAAACAAAACAGTCATTATAAAAAATTTACCTCTCGTAATAGACGCGAGGTAATACTAACATAACCATAATGTATTGTAAAACATAGTGCTTAATTATAAACAAAAACATTTACCTTGATATTCTCTAATATCTCTACTTTATTAAACACTGTCATGTAAATCTAACAGCATATCACACACGTATAGCAAGGAATATATTTTAAAGTGGCATTAGTACACTCAAAACTCAATAATTGAATAAGTTTTAGTGATACGATGCTTCACTAACGCTGTCCATGTAACTTAGCAGTCCAGAGTCCAGAAATAAGCTGCTGCGTTGCTCTTAGATGTTTGCTGGGCACTCGCTGGAGATGATCAGTCTTATTCCTGACGCCATATTGAATTCCACCAGTCAGGTTTGATATTTGTTTCTGAGATATTTCATTCGTGGCAATGACTCTTCACACATTTCAGTGCTTCCAAACAGCACAAAAGTGTTTCTTGCTTTTTTTGCGTGGCTTGGGATGATACAGAGCTTCTATCCATGTCTCTAGTAAATCGTTTTTGCTTTCTAAATTCTTCTCAAGCTGCGCGATATTTTTGTAGGTGGATCAGTTCCATTTGGACTTCTAACAGCTCACTCTCCGTCTCAACCAAAAGTGAAGAAGCAATGAATCTCATATTTTCTGAGATCTTGCACAAAGCAAGAGGCGTCACTAGGATTGATGTCACCCGGGCGGTAGCTCATGGATGTAGCCCCCTCACGACTTAACTCATAAAACTCTTCAGAGTCTTCCAGTGCCAAATAAAGGGACAATTCAGAATTTTACATTTAGGTGTCACCCCCCTGATGGTTTCACCCGGGGCGGCAAACCCTCAACACACCCGAAGTGACGCCAATGCACAAAGCCATTTCAATATATACGAAAGCTAAACACTACATCTAACGCTATAGCATTAATAAGGGTTTATTAATGTAAATGAATTTTCCATGTTTAATTTAAAATGTTAAAAAATATATTGCAAAATGCATAATTTTACGCCGCAGGTAATTAAATTTAGGCCGAATTTCGCTGCCACACAGTTTCTTGAATACGGCCGCATGCGGCTGTGCGGTCACTTGTTGCGCACCCCTGAATTAGGATATTTAAGGGAAAATGGGAAAAGGTGGGAGATATGAAAGAGTGATGCCCACTGTAGCCGCATAGGCTGAAGTGGCCCAAGACCAGCTTTGCTTGAGACCCTCTGTGTTTCAGCTCTGTATCATTAGTAACTAAAGACTAACACACGAGTTAAATTTTTTGAAATTAGTAAACCGTTTACGTGTTTTAATATAGTTTCTTTATTTCTCTAAATTTGCTTTTTTTAAAAATATTCTTTTCCTTACGTTTAACATTCTTAAATTTTACAAGCTATTAACAACGAGAAATTTGCCTCCTCCCACCCACACCATTTGCAACTAAGAATATTCGATTTGCTCATGTTTAAAATTGATAGGAAACGATATTTTTAGCCAGTGGCGTAGTGAAGGGGGCCAAGGGGGGTATATGCCCCGGGCTGCATTGGGGTAGTGGTGGCAAATTCCTGTCGTTGTTCAGTTTCTAACAAGAAAAATTTGACAAGAAGGTGTCAATTACATGGGAATAAAATAAAAACCAAATATACAAAAAATAAAGAAACTATCCAAAAGTATGTGGACGTAATTCTTTCAGAACATCAAACTCCTTATTGGCTATAAATTCATTTGGTAATAAGGCTACAGTACCGAAGAACAAAATGCTTATATGGCATAAGAACGTGACAATGATGTGGTGGTAACATATTTGATTTTTAAATAATTTGATACCCACTAGTGTTGAAAAAAAAATAATTACTGCTTCCTGATTCCTATCAATGTTAAACATGAACCAATCCAATGACCAATTTTTTTAAGGGGCGGGGCGGCAAAGTTCTCGTAGTTAATAAGCTTCTAAACTTTAAAAAAAAAAACAACTTAAAATTTGAAAAATATCAAAGAAAAGCATATATTTGAAAATGAGAAAAGAAAAGAAGACACTACAATAAAATAAGAACGTTTCTAATGCCATAACTTCAAACTTCATAATGAATCAAAAGTTATCTGATTCTAATGTCGCAGTATGAACGTAATATGCTGCTACCTAAATTAGATGTAAGTTTGATTTTAATGTCTTATCTTATCTTATATGTTACAGACGCTCCTTCTGTACAGAGGATTATTGCGTCCTACGTATTTCTATGGTTTGTGTTTAGTCCTGTATTCTTACTAGAGTTTTAAAATATGATAAAGTGGTGGCTTTCCTGGTTTCTTCAGGCAACCCATTCCACGCCCGAATACCGGACGGAAAGAAAGAAAACTTGTATGTGTTTGTTCTTGCATATGGAATAAGAAAGGTGTTTTTATCTTTATGTCTATTTGAGGGTTGTATTAGGTTATCTTTGTGTTGTATTTCTAAATTAGAATTAATTGCCTTATGTATAATTACTAATTTACTCTTGGTTCTTCTATCCTCTAGTGTTTCAAGGTTTAATGATTTAACTAATGGTGTTACTCTTGTCAGTTTTGAATATTCTCCAGTAATGAATCTGGCAGCTCTTTTTTGGATTTGTTCTAACTTATCAATATTTTCTTTGGTGGATGGGTCCCATACTGAAGATGCATATTCTAGTATAGGTCTCACCAGGGTGAGATAGCATTTTAGTTTTATATCTTTGTTACATTTGTAAAAGTTTCTTTTTATAAAGCCTAAGGTTTTGTTTGATTTTTTAATAACTTCATTGACATGGGGATTCCAAGATAGTTTCTCATTTATTATGACTCCTAAGTATTTCGCATCTTTAGTTTGGGTTAGTTCTTTTCCATTAATGAAATATTTTGAATTTATTTGTTTCTTTTTCTTTGTTACTCTTAGCAGTTGACATTTTTCTGGGTGGAAGGACATACTCCAGTTAGTTTCCCATTTTATTAATTCATCTAAGTCTTTTTGTAAAATTTTGCTATCTTGTTCTGACTTGATTGTTCTATAGATTATACAATCATCAGCAAATAACCTAACTTTAGTTCCTGTTGAGATATTGTTGGGTAAGTCATTTATATAAATTAAAAATAGTAAGGGACCTAGGACAGTTCCTTGTGGAACTCCTGAGTTAACCTTTATTGGTGTAGATTTAGAACCATTAATTATTACAGTTTGCTCCCTACCCAATAGGAAATCTTGGATCCAGTGATGTAAGGGACCTGAGATTCCAAAGTATTTAAGTTTTTTGAGTAAACTAAGGTGGTGAACTTTGTCGAATGCTTTTGAGAAGTCTAGTAATATTGTATCTATTTGATCATTATTATCTAAGCCTTTTGATAGATCATCTATTAGGCCTATCAATTGTGTTTCACATGATCTGTTCTTTCTAAAGCCATGTTGGTGTGGGCATAGGGCATTATATTTGTCAAGGTGGTTAACTATTCTGCTATATATTATGTGTTCCAGTAATTTACATGTGATACTAGTAAGTGATACAGGTCTGTAATTACCAGGGTCNGCAGGTAATTCATCTGGGCCAGTAGCTTTGTTTATTTTTAAGTTTTTTAGGAGTGAATGTATACCTATCTCATCTACAGTTATGTTACCTATTTCTTCCAATTTATTGAAATTTCCTTGTCGCCTGAGGCAGAAAATGATGATGCAAAATATTTGTTAAGGATATTAGCTTTATTTTCATTATCATTATAGGTTTTATTATTTGAGTCTTTTAGTGTGGCTATACCTGAAGGCTCAATTTTTCTAGATTTGATAAAGGACCATAAGTTTTTATTGTTATCTTTAGTTATCACACTGTTTATATAATTATTTTGGCGGTTACGGCTAAGTTTCTGTGTAAGGTGTTTAATTTTTAAGTATTTTTTGTGTATCCTTTCTAAATTGGTAGCCTTAAATTTCTTAAATAAATTCTCCTTTAGTTTGCAATATTTTTTAAGTTTAAAATTGAACCAGCATTTATTAATTCTATTTGAAATTATTTTTGTTGGAACATTCTGATCCATTATGGTTTTTAGATTTGTTTTTATTTCCTTCCATATTTCTTCTACAGGGCTAACTATGCTGAATTTACCTAGGAAATATTGTTGGAAATTAGAAGCTGATTGGTGTAATTTTATTAAGTTGCATTTATTCCAAAGATATATTGTTCTTCTAGGCATCTTATTTATTTTAGTTTTTATTGTGTTGGTTACCCTAACAATATCATGGTCAGACAGCCCAGGAATTATGAAGAAGAATTGAACTATTGGGAAAAATGTGTGCTTACTGTTGAGGACTGGGTCTATATGGGTATAGACACCAGCACCTATATGACTAGTTGTCTAGGGTTAGATTTTTACTAATAGTTAGCAACTCTTTCCTTGTTGCATCCTGTCCTACTGAGTAGGAGTAATAGTAAATAAGTAATGCTCTACTGGGTCTATAACTTACACAAGTAAAGATTAACTATGAGAATATACAAATAATAACTCAAAAACGCCTCTGTGAATATAACAGAGAATAATGACATTTAATACTAAAGAACTAACAACAACAAAAAAACAGATACTCAATATGTACTTTGACAAACTAATAAACTAAGACAAATCTTCGAACATTCAACAAATATTACTATGGACAATCTATGAACATGACCCGACTTCCCTGGTCAGTGGGGTGGGTCGAGTAGATGATTGACGGGTCGCCTATCGTCGCTGCTTCAACCGCTCTGCAGTTAAGCGTATCGTCTCCCAATTGGATCGGGCGATGTCTTTTCCTGACGTTCGTCCGTGGTCACGCAATTGCCATTTGCACTGAGCGACAGCTAGGGTTGGTCAAAGCGATGATCCTCTTTCAATGGTTCTCACATGTGAGGCAAGGCCACCTTGTCCCTTCCACTCAACACCAGAACGTCTTCTTCCTGGTCTGCTCCTCTGGAGTGTTACTTAGTAGTTCTAACCTACTAGTACCAAATTTACTAGCTGAAAACAATAATATCGACAAGCCTGAACTGACTATAAATACATCAATACATATGCAAGACTGATAAGCATTAACCCTAACCTATACACTTTACATTTAAACTATTCAACTATTCTAACTATAACTACTCAAACCTGAAAACAGACTTCTCAGCTAGGCTCACAACTCCTCACAGTCCTATCACCTTAGGTCTAAGAGTATTTGTGTTCTTCTGAGAGCGAGAGAACGCCTTAAGGTTTGGGTAGAGTATATAAGGACCCCTGGCCATGCCATGACGGCGTCTGTCCTACATTTCTAGCAATTCTATTGGTAGAATCTTAATAGTTCTGGGTGGTACCTCTGCCAACTTTCTTCTGGTTGGTCAGACCCTAAGTCCCAGTAACTTTTTGGTGACCCCCTTCAACATCGACTAACAGACTTTGTCTGAGCAAAAACAATGTAGCATCCCTACAAAAATGTCTAGTCTAAGTATCACAAATTCGTCCTGATAAACTGTAGGCGACCTTTCACCAGCGTCTCAAACTTTACTCTTTGACCCCACAAAGTTAACTTAGCGTCCCTAACAGAATTAAAAATACGTTGGTTGGGTCTAACACCTATCCCCAACGGTTCTAAAATATGTAAGGTTCTCAACCTATTATTAAGGGACTCAACAGTTACTTAAATTGTTTATTCTTCCGAAGTATCATTATCTTTCATTTTAATGTCTTTTATTTTGCGGCATTAACAAAACACTGACCTAAATTACTTGCCTATTAAAACTAAAACACGGCAAAAATAAATTCTAAAGTAACCACCCATGAATAAGTGCCAAAGTTGTTTGCATTTTTAATAAATCGTAAATGGAATTTAAAAATTAGACTATTAATAAAGAAGAATATGTCGCATAAAAGAAAGCAAAGCATTAGACGAAAAGTTCTTGTAAGAATTATTATTTAAACCTGGCTAACTTAAATGTTGCTTTTTTGAAGTCACATAGAGGACAATACTGTTGCAAATGAATAAAATATTCTTTAACTGACGAATTTGCTTTAAAAGAATAATGGAGCGCTCCGAGAAAATCTTGTGAAAATGGTAATAAAACGTGTCATCTCAAATTCAAATTGAGCTTTTAGCAATTTTAGGAGACAGAGTTCTCGAAAAACATCTTGCATGGACAAGGTACCAAACGTTTTTCAAGGTTTGCAAAAGCTTTTGATATGGTTCAAATAAGGATCAAGCCAGACTATTGAATGATATAGTAAATATTTAAAATAAAAATGTAGACGTTCCAATATATTTCAAAGATTTCACAAAAACAAAAGTTAATCTGCATACGACATTTCTGAAATGATTTTACATATTTGATGTTCTTAAAATTATGGACTGCAGATGTCTGAATTGTGATGATACATATAGCTGAATGTATGCAGGAGTTCAAGAAAGACTTAAAATCAGAATGTCAAATCTTGCTAAAACAGTTCATTAAATCTATTTTTTACAAGGCACTCCAGCGTAAACGAATTCTTTAGTATACTAGAACGTTGTTATACATTCTTTTCTATGTCCATAGACCTTTGGGAATATCCAATTGCTTTGACAAGCAAGACATTAAACAAACTTCAG
This sequence comes from Radix auricularia, assembly GCA_002072015.1. Taxonomy (NCBI): domain Eukaryota; kingdom Metazoa; phylum Mollusca; class Gastropoda; family Lymnaeidae; genus Radix; species Radix auricularia. Next base: position 278,289 of record MUZC01002977.1, read on the forward strand.
GATACAAAATAGTGTACGGAATTTAAAGAAAATCTGAAGGAGGGAGGCAAAAATCTCAACACATGAACAGATGCAGGAACTTTTTTAGCAGCAATTAAATCTTTATAGTTTCGATTTTATTTTTGAAATTTGGAAAAATATACTTTATGACGTCAATGATGCCCGAAATTATTCATTTTGCAAAAATTATTTTGTAGAGGCTACTCACAAACACTAATAGAGTAATTAAATGAAGCTTAGCCATTTGCTAAAATATTATGAGGAGACCACATACTTTTAATTGAGACTTTCATTTAAAGAACGAATGAGCAAATTGTTGGTAATCGAAGAAAATATATAGACTCTAGTAATATTATGTTGAAACACATTTGAGAAGAAAATTTTATTCTTAACAAGATGAGATTAGTGTTGAAATTCTCATAAGATTTTATCAGTTATGAAGAATTCGGAAAACATTTATGATTGTTCGTACACCAGACATAAAAAATTTGCCTTTGAATTAGAGTATATAAAATATATATCTTATATGACATGGTCAAGCAATGACTCTTTTAACTTTCAAGTATAAAAAAAGAATTAAATATCAGTTGATTTATTCAAGATTATTAAAATATGTAGGCTCAATGTGATCACGTCTAAAATAACTATCATTATTTAGAATTTTGTTTAGAACTGTCTTAATACAAGACGTTAAAATGGCGTCTATAAAATAAAGTTAATGAAAAATTAATTACGATAAAAAATATATTGTCTAATCTATAGCTAATTTAGCTATTGGCTGACAAAATTGATACATAAAAAATTGTGCCATTAGGAAAAAAAAAATGCAATTCTATTAAAGAAATGGATGCTTCTCTTTCTATTTATAACATAAAAAGTAACAACTATTTATTATAACTTTCTTAAACTACTTTTTTTTTCTCTAATTTCTTATAACTTTTTTTTTAAGGGGGGGGGGAAGGATTTGGGGGTGGCTATTGGGGTTATGCCCCTGGTGGCACATACCCTCGCTACGCCGCTGCTTTTAGTTTTTTTGAACACTATCGGCTGCAAAAAAAAAAATTACCATCCGACTTAAAACCCTCTGGTTTTTTCAGTACAGTAGCATAAGTACCAGAAAAAAGTAAATCCAAAAAGGAAATTAAAGTCTTACTAGGATAAACTTTCTATTTATTTCATGTTTTTTTCTTTTACTTTGATAAAAAGTTACACTTTCTTTTACAATTTTTCTTGCTAGAAAATAATAAATGAATTTTCCGCTTTTTGCCAAGTGCCACCCGGGGCATTTCCCCCCCCCCCCCTTTGCCCCGCTCTCTACACCACTGCGGACAGTTATTTATATACATAGAATTTTATGTTTTATATTGACCTTTTTGAATTCTCTCCTTTTCCATTACAGGAAATCTTAATGTAGATCTGACAAGTTATCTTTTTCATAAAATAAATTAATTGTAATGGAAATGACGTAATTTTTCTTTTTAAAAAAATTTTTCTTCTACTCAGATGACAAATGTTTCAATAAATGAAGCTTCAAGATCAGTTACAACACAGAGGTAATAATTTAACAATAATGCAGTGCCATTAGTTTAATTTAAAGATAAATTTTAAGATTTAGTTGTAACGAAAAATAAATATGTTGGCCATTAAATTATTCAATAAATTAAAATGTCAACTATAATGTCTTTGCGAAAATTAAGTTTAACTAAATTTTTACTATTACACATAATTTTTTTGAGGATTGCTTTAAAGTACCGCCTGTTCTCACAACAAATACATATAATTTAAACAGCCAGAATTGTTTTTTTTTTTGGTTCGTTTGTTGTTGTTTTTTTGTGTTTTGCTATACATTCCTTAAATATGAGAAAAAACTAAAAGTATTAATTGTCGTTAACCGCACGACAGTTCCCTGTGGCATCGAGGGCTAGAGCAAACCTGCAGTAACCCATGGAGATCAACTACAGCAGATGCTACATTAACATACATAGAGATAAACTAAATATTGATTAAAATAAATACGGTACACTTGCTTGATCTGAAATTTTTGATACAATGCAATGTTAGGTGACACAAGTCTATATGCAAAATTCAGCTCGATAGTATCAAGTTAAGTGGGTCATTTTTTAAAACAATTTTGTTTTTAGGAGGCACAACTTACAATACGAAATACTCACCATGTAGCAGAATTAAAGGCTAGTAAAACTCGACGTTTAAAAAAAAATATATTCCCAAAACATTGACGCTGATATTAAGTGATAAAATTACTTCCGTTCTTTAGCTTTTTCCATTCAGTATTTTTACCCGATATGAATTTTTTTAAAAATAAATAAAAAATTGTTTAAAATTCTCTGCTCTTTTCCTAGAGATTGTTTCCAAAAGTGTTTAAAAGTTATCATTACAATACTCTCGCAAAATTAATGGTATAGTGAAAAAAAGAACTTTACGAGTTTGACTCAACTTTTGTAAACTTGTCACTTCATTGACTTAAAATATGTTTTCTTTAATCACACAACTAATCTCATCAAATAGGAACAACACTGTTTGAAGAATACAAGGGAAGAAACGGAAGTTGCTCATAGAGGATCAAAAATTGAATGCTCTAAATGAGGATTTATGAAAAAGAAAATGGTCTCCAACCTTTTAAGATATTCAAATCTATTTCGATAATTTATAAGAAATCTGTATAATTGTAAACTGTAATACTTGAATATCTCAAAACTACAAAAATGTGACTTATTCGTTTCTTCCATTGTACTGTTCTTATACTTAAAAAGTTGAACGATGTTGTCAGGAAAATGTTCCTATACATTTTATATATTTAAAATGCCTCCTAATTCTATTTTAAATTTTAGAGCTCAAGCATCACTATCAAAATTTGACTCACTAACTGACATGGGAGAACATGTGAGTTTGTAATTAGACTTCTAGTTTAGCTTACTACAATGCTAATTATAGATATATAAATATATTTTTTATAAATATAAATGTGTGTAGTATAAATATATATAACTGAATGTAATTTTCTAATTAGATAAAATGCGTTTGATCAATAATATTCCGAAATTGTGAACGGTCAATTTTTTGATAATTTCTTATATTTTTAGTGAACTCAACAACATTGCTAATTTTCAATGTTGCCAGAAAGAAATATAAAAATATTATAATATTAGCTAATTACCCGCACTTTGCAGCGGTAAATTAGGTTTTCAGTTAGCGTTAAGAACCCGTAAACACTTATTCAGGATCCCGTTGTTTTCAACCTGCTTCATGATGGATATACTAAATATATTAACTTAAACCGTCGTTATTTTTTAATATCCTATAAATTTGAATTCGGGATAAATTCTTAAACATTACCCAAAAAAAGTAATGTGGTTGGGGGAACACAATTGGACAGTATAAATTCACTGCAATGCAGTATTTTAATAAAGGCTCTTACCTGCTTAAATATCAAGTTTGGTCTCAATCATTATTTTACACTGTAGCGAACTCTCAAACTAATCTTTAAATAGCTCAGAAAAACAAAACAAAAATCAGTATAATGGGCTCTTTTATATTAGGGCTGGTCACCTTATCAAAATACCCGCACTCTGCTGCGGTAGTTAGGATTTTAGTAAGCGCTGAAAACCCTTTTCACACCAATTCAAAACATAAATTGATTTACACAGTATCCAATTTTTTAAAAAAGTTTGTTATTTAGTTAATTTAAAGTGAAAAAACTACATTTTTACCCCTTGCCCCCAGTGAGGGACAATTTAAATATTTTTCGCCTGTTACCGGCGCGTGAGTGTACTCTTCAGTTTACCTAAAGTTTCATTCTTCTAGCTAAACGGGAAATATGAGAATGAGGGATTTTAAGTTTTTATATAGCTAATAAAAAGAAGAAAAAAACTTTATTTGTCCCCCCCCCCCTTCCCACAATAAGTATAATTTTAATTATTTTTTTTTACTGTTACCATTACGGGATTGTACTCAACAACTTCCAAAAACTTCATGCTTCTGCCTACTCGGAAAATAAGAGGTTTAGGGATTTGCATATATAACAAAGTCCGTAGAAGAAAAAACTTTTTTGGCCCCCGGCCCCAATGAGTAGAAATTTTTAACTTTTTATGCCCATTATCATTACCATATGCTACTCAACAATTTTACAAAATTTCAGGTTTCTACCTACATGGGAAATCGGAGAAATAGTAATTAGTCAGTTTTTATCTAAAATAAAAATATATTTGGGCCCCGGCCCTCAGTGAGTGATACTTTATATTTTTTTCCATGTTGCCATTGCGGGAGTGAACACAACTTTCCAACTTTTCTTTTTTCTACCTACACGTGAAAGTGGAGAAGTAGCGATTTTCAGTGAAAGGAGAAATAAATGTTTTTGGACCCGCGGCCCCAATAAAAGTGAATTTTATGTTAAAATTACAAATATTGTTGCTAGAGGCTATTCAGTAACTTACCAATGTTTCAGGCTTCTACTAACATGGAAAGTTGGAGAATTAGTGATGAGTAACTTTTTAAATAGGAAAAAAATTACCTTTGGGCCCCCGCCCACATTAAGTAATAATTTAAATATTGTCTTCACCTGTTACCATCGTGGAAGTCTACTGAACAACTACTCACATTTTCATGGTTTTACCTACACGGGAATTAGAAGAATTGGTGATTTTCAGTTTTTATAAAGCTCATACAGGAAAAAAATTGGGGGCCTGTGGTAGTGATATTTTAAATATTTTTTCTTTTATAATCTCGGAAGTATACTCAACAAGTTATCAAAGTTTCATGTTACTGCCTACGCGGGAAATAGGAAAATAAGGGATTTTCATATCTTATATAATCCATGTAAGGGGAAAAAAACGCTTTTGGGCCCCGACCCTAATGAGTGTGATATTTAAAATTACTTTCCGCTAATAATTGTCAAAATAGGCTACTAAACAAATTTGCAAAGTTTCATGCTTCTACCTACACGGGTAATCGAAGAACTAGTGATGAGTAGGGCTGTCAATATTGTTGAAAAATGCTGCCCGGGTACCCGTCAAAACTTTGAACGGGTACCCGGGTTACCCGTTCGAAAGGACTCAAAATTTTCGATAATATGCCCTCTATTACTACATTAGCCTTTTAATGCTTTGTTTATTGTGGAAATGCAAATTTTGATGTAATGAGTGAACGATTGTAAAATGATGGCATTGAGCGGGGTAGGGGTTATGATGACATGGCGGGTTATTTTTTCTAGTTCATAGCTGTAGCTGACAACTGTTTTATTTAACTAAACGTTTCAGGACTTGCCCCTACTTAGCGGACCCATCCCCAAGTATTTATTTTAATAATACAACAAAGATATTCAATGATTCAAATATGAAATAAAAAATAAAATTTAACCCTCCCCCCCCCCGAATATAGCAGGTGTTTATTTCTTTTAAAGTATGGTGGGGATAAAATTGGAGACATATGTTAGGGGGGGGTAGATAAAATAAATTGGCGCGTCTCTATCGCAACGATGAGTGTCGTATTTCAAAGCCAAGGTCATTTTTAGCCAATCCTAGTTATCACTCTTGTGTCCTATTTTGTGTCATACTGAGTAGACAGACCCTACCCCACTATGTATTTTTGTTTTTATAGTGAAAATCATTCAACATATTGAAAAATATATTGAAATATTTTTTAAAGAGTATTTGGTGGACATAGGAGTGGAGACACATGTGTGTCGGTGGGGGGGGGGGGGCATCGGCTTGCTCGATCGCTATCAATGCTGAGCTGCGTATTTCAAAGCCAATGCGAATGTCATCTCTAGCGTTTCCTAGTTAATAGTAGTTATTGGCGTTGTGTTCTGGTTCTAATTTCCTTACTTGAACAATTCAAGGAACTAAAACCTTTTTTGTTTAAAATAATTTTTGTTTCATGTTCCTGGTAAAAAAAATATATATATCAAAATACTTTGTAGTTTGTCGGGACCGTGTTTTGTTTCCCTTTAACACGTATATCTTTTAAAGCATTTTCATTTTAATCATTTTAATACGCATTTCACCGTATTCATTTCAAACGAAAAGTTTTCATTTGATAATTTATTCGCGAGCCCAAATTTGGACACAGGAGAGCCACAGCTTAAATACTGGTGGTAAAGATATTGCAGTAACATTTTCACGGGTACCCGGGCGCCATTTTACTACCCGGGTAATTGCTCGGTTACGGGTACCCGGGTCCCGGGTACCCGTTGACAGGCCTAGTGATGAGTCAGTTTTTATATAATAAAAGATACAATTTGGGCCCCCGGGTCCCAATGAGTGATACTTTTTGGCATGCTTCTACCTACACGGTGAGTTGGATAATTAGTGTTGAGTCAGTTTTTAAAGTAAGGAAAAATCTACATTTTGGCCCCCGACCCCAGTAAGTGATAATTGAAATATTGTTTTCGCCTGTTACAAGCGAGGAGTATACTTGACAACTACCCAAAGTTTTATGCTTTCACCCATACACGAAATAGGAGAATTAGTCATTTTCAATTTTTACATAGCTCATATAAGGAAAAAAGAGAAAAAATGGGCCCCCAGACCCAAGAGGTGGTCACCTGGGGTTGAAACAAAACCTATGACCTGTTCCGGGTCGAATGGGGATGCCATGCAAAATTTCACCGCCCTGGGTCCAACGGTGTAGATTTGTATTGGTAACAAACAAACAGACAAACTTTCAGCTTTATATATTAGATTATTCTATTACTCTATTCTTTTAAAGCTACATATGTACATTTGTTTCATTTTTCTTTTTCAAAGAAGAATTATTTACGTATTTAAGTTGTAAATATCGTAATTCTACTGAGATTGTAAAATTACTAGGGCCTCGGAAATCTGACTTTAATTTCTAGATTTCGTGGTAGAAATTGAATCGATGAAATATTGGTTAAAATAATTGTTATTGATAAAAAGTGTATTAAAATTTAATAAATATTGATAATATATATTTTTTTCCAATTTATAAAAAAAAAAATTAATGAACAATTACACAGAACACAGGATCTGTATGACGTGAGGAATATAGAAAAACAGTACATGACATAGCAGTGCGCTGTTTCTGGTTTTGTGAACTCTCCATAGCGTCATAGTTTCAGGGTAAATTATAATAAAGTGCATAAAAGTTATTAGTAGTGGAAAGAGCGATATGACTTAACATAATGACGTAAAATCTTTCACACTGGTTATCATACTTTTTGAATTTACGTAAGCGTGGATTTAATAAAATAATATTTAGTTCAAAATATTATTTTTTGTGGCTATGTGACAGGGAAATATAACATTAAAACATAAAGTATAAATTACCGGTTTTTGTTACTTCCCTTGAGGAGTTTTCATTTCATCCAAATAAACTATTTATTATTGATATTGATAAAAATTTTCAAATTTTTACGAAAAATGTTTAATTAATCGTTACCAATTCTAAAAATTACCTTTACAAATTGAATATATAGAACACTTAAATCAGATTATCAATTATAATGATATTACAAATTACTAAATACCACATTTTCTACAAACGAAAAGTACTATATATAGACACACTTCTACACGTGTCTGTGCGGTCAACATAGGACATTTTATTGGAGGTTTTTGACTGATTGTATATATATATACATATATATATATATATATATA
>MUZC01002977.1:286772-325105 GCA_002072015.1 Radix auricularia
TATATATATATAGGGCTGTTATGGATTAACTTCAAACAACAAAAACAAAAAGAAAATTTTAAAAAATCCTTCATTCACGCGATGCACTACAAATGGATCAGAATTAATGTATTTAAAACTTAAATGCAAAAAAAGCCATATAATTAAAAACATATTTTTAAAAATACTTTACTACATATTAAAGTTGACAAAATAATGCAGACTGTTTTCAAGCATATTTAGTGGTATTTTAAATAGTCCTCTTAGATATTTCTATCGCTTTCAATGAGTTAATTTTCTTATTACATGAAAGTTTTTTTATAATAGAAAATAAGAATGTCTAATTAACATTGTTTTATCTGTTACAGATTAGACAATGTCAACGTAGGTTAAAATAACGTTGAAACTAATTTCGGTTTAAAAATTGAACTTAAATCATGTATGCCACTGTAGAGACATTAAATAAATTAAAGAAAAATGCCAAAATAGAGAGCAAAAGTGAAAAATGTAGATGATTAAATAAATGTAGATAAATAGACAAGATATCATAAAATTTTTTTTACCGACTTTTAACCCGCCTGCCCCCTTAACAAACTTAATCATAAATTTTTGGCCCCTACTATATTACTTAACAAGGCCTTGACTACCCCAAACCCCTAAATGCCATATTTTCTAATTTGAAAATTAGCATGTCGTGAATTACTTTATTGTCATGTATAATTTTGTTTTTAGATTAATTCTGCATTTTCACATCATAACACGTGGGATTTCTTAAATTACCTAATTTATAAGTGCAACTTTTATTTAAAGTTATTTTCCCTCCCCGTCGCCACACATCCCTAGAAATGCATGACCCCCTCACCCAGGCTCATGACGTCATTTATGGACGGCGCATGAGCACAAATGTATACACCAATTAATTATTAATCCCTTTTTTAAAGTAAAATTTAAGTAATTTTTAAAGAGATGGAAGACCTAGTTTGACATAATATTCATATCTTCTAGATCCTTAGAGCTAAGAAAAACAAGTATGTGCCAAGTAAATTAAATTTACCAGGAGATGCTCGTGAAGAAGCGACAGTTAAAGGAAACCAAAATGCATCTGATTCCAAAGTGAGTTTTTTTTAGCCTCGAAAAATCAAATTAGCAATATAATAAGAGAAACAAATTGAATTAAAATGTGAAAATTCTGTCTTTATATTTTGAGACTACACAGTGTCGCAATAATAATAAGGATTTGTAATACCCCTTTTGTGTTATTCGTAAGCAAAACAAAACTTTTTTTAACAATGCAGTTTGAATTTAGGTATATATTATGGTTTTTATATTATGTATATCTTGATAAGCGAATGATCAGGTTGTTGTAGTTAATCTTAACCTGTGTTCATAAAATGTATTACCCACTTAATATTAACATTATATAAATATAAATTTAAATACTGTTTTAAAAAACAACTAGCTTTAACTTGTTATTAAAATTCTAAATCTTTAAGCAATTTTTAATACATTTGCGCTTTAATTCATTTTCCAGATTGAATTCCAATACATATTTGAACAGTTGACATCAGAAAATTCTACTGGAAACAAAAGTCCAAATTATTATCGATCTGTGAATCAGCATATGGATAAATTTCAAATAAAATCTGATGTAGGTTCTTATAGTATGAATCGACATTTATCATTTAAATGAGATGCGTAGTTTGTGTTTTATTTATGAATAAAATAACATGTATAAGTTTTTTTTTTCATTTATGATAATACAAATTTCATTTATCAAAATCCAATTAGGCTATTCTTATAGAACATGTTTTTTAGTATACTTTTTTTGTTTTAATTTATTGCCAATATCAAAATTTTTCTAGAAAAATAAATTAATGTGCTTTTAAGCTTGTGCTGTGGCTCATTGGATCAGAGGAAAATGTTATTTTAAAGAGTCCTTACGGTAGACGATTCATTAAAGATATTTTGGAATTGATTTCAGACAATGGTAAGAAAATATAAAACATTTGCTCCCTCCCCTGTACAAATCCAATAAATAAGAACTGAAAAAGTTAATATTAACTTTTAAGAATATTTATTCCATTTGCTGGACAGAAACATAAACATAGTCTGATCGTTTGGTCCACTTTTTGCCCTAACTACCTCCAAAGCCCGACAACATATTAGACGAGGGCTTAGACTTTACAATTAAACTTTTATTTCAGGACCTAAGTGCAGTACTTTCTGTTTGAGATTTATTTTGTTCGAAACGCGTAAATAACTTTCAATTAATTTAAATCTATCTATCTATCTATCTATCTATCTATCTATCTATCTATCTATCTATCTATATATCTATCTATCTATCTATCTAATCTATCTATCTATTTATTTATCTATCTATCTATATATCGCATATATGTATATTTGAAATGATGTATAGTATTAGATGATTTAAAGTAAAGTAAAATTATTGTGTAAAAACGAAATCAATTTTAAAAAAGCACGTTGCTCTGTTATTTGAATATTTAGGCTCTTTGCTGGTGTGTCAAGGTACAAACATGTTTTTTGACTGCATTAGAGCTCCTCTTGAAAATTCAAGACTAATGTCAGCGAAACAAAACTTTAAAGTCTTCGTGTGTAAGGTATTATTGCCATAACTACTTTAGAATTGAAGAAAAACATCATTACTGTAAGCTTTATTAATACGTAATGTTGAAAATGTATGAATATACATTAGGGTTATAAAAAATATTTTTTTTATGAAACCACTTGCAATCGAGAAAACTTTATGTGTAATTTAAGAATATCAATTGCATTTTTGATTATTTTTCAACAAGTTCCCCCACCTTTAAGAAAAAAAATGTTTTTTTATATATTAAAAATGACTTTTTTAATTTAAAAAAGGACATTTTATTTAAAACAAAAGTAGAACGATAAAACTTAATAACTAAGCAACATTTAGATTTATTAACAAATGAGATATAGAGTAGTACAAAATGTATAAGAAATGTTTAAAACATATTTGTTTCTATGAACTTCAGATTTAAAAAGTCAGCTTTTCTCGATTTCGCATGAAGTTCCTCCATCAGTTTTACATCACGTTCAGCAATTTGGTTTGATCTGGAAATGTCAATAAATGTTTATTTGACTGACCAAAGTATTTTTAAACATACAGAAGTACGCTTTGTTGTAGTGTTGGGAATGGAACAAAAAATGTGCCCATTCGTAGCAGATGAAGTCACATGCTGGAGCAAGGACACTCCGCCACTCCGGTAAAAGAAAAAATGTTATAACAGCATATATTGCACGTGCGTTCTATCTTGCCTAGTGTAAATTTTGTAGTTTCTTTCAGCTGATTCTAGGCCAACTTGAAGTTCTTTTGTAATGACGATTAGCCTGACATAGTTCATATAAGAACTTAAAGTCATCTGGTCATCCAGGATTCTCGCATCATCTGTCGCAACGAGGTGGTAGTCAGCCTGAAGAGAGACATAGTTTTCTGTGAATTTGTACATAAAATAATAGATAAGTCCTGGTTTGCTTTTTGGCTCTTAAATAAGACAATTCATAATATGCTTCAGAAGGATGTCGAGAACGTGGTGCTGACATCATCCTGTATGAGCTGTACAATCCCGTGCAACCGGCCAGTATTTACTGCGGTCGTGCCACAGATTATCATGCAAATATATCCCAAACTTCATTTTCTTCAATTATGTGATCTAGTTTCTTGTGAATGGCCGCAGCAGAACCACTCTCATATTTAAAAATACCGAGTTGACTTTTGGTTGGAATTCTTTTAGTTCGTCCTCGCTGCCAGCTTGGCCGTCTATGTCATGGGCGACGCGTAAGTTAGTTATAATCCTTCCTCCGATGCTGACCGTTCCGACATGGTCTTCGAGCACATCAGTCATAATTCTTTCTAGGAAGAGGTTGAAGAGGATGGGGGAGAGTAAACACCCTTGTCTGACATCACGAACGAAGCGGTCCGCGACTAAATAAGTGCTGTCATTGGCCCTTACGAGGACCTTCTCACCTCAATTAAAAAGAGGAAACTACGATGGTACGGACACGTGTCAAGATCTGGAGGTCTCTCAAAGACGATATTGCAAGGCACAGTCCAGGGAAGAAGGAAAAGAGGCAGACCAAGGAAGAGTTGGGAGGACAACATCAAAGCGTGGACCGGCCTTTCATTTAGCGATTCCCATAAAACAGCTCAGAACCGTGACACTTGGCATGAATTAGTGCGCAGCTCAAAGGGGTGCCCCAACGACCCAGCGTCGGGTTAAGGGAGAGTTCAAGTTCAAGTTGCAGTGAATTTATTAGAGTTTTTCATTTGTGTTTGTCATATAGATCAATCAGCCTATAAAGTTTCTTTCTGATGAGTGCGCTTAATAGCAATGGAAAGTCAAGAATTTCCATCCAGAGCAAGTCTATATCCGTAATCATAATTTTTTTTCGACCCAGTCGCCATTCCTTTCTATAAAACAGAAAAGGGAAGATTCAAAGAATTTGACAGTTTGTCGGTATCCGAGTGAGATTGTTTAGCTTTTCAACAGATGGAATATTTGGATTTCTTTTCTCTTTAGAAGTGATGACAGATTCTTCCTCAAAATACTCCTGTTTGAGTTTTCCCTAGCTGGAACTTTATATGACATTTTATTATGGTTTAAAGGTGTTTAAACATTTTGGACTTTTTTCCTCTCGGTAAGACTTGCACTGAAAACTAGATAGTCCTCAAAAATATTTCATCATGTTGTTAAGTATTGCAGTTTATCATCCTGACTTTATCTTTAAGGAAAAGAATTTTTATTTTACGTATCGAAGAGACCATAAAGAGTTTATTACTATTTTTATCTGTAGTTTATTTTGATTAATTTTACAAACAAAAACTTCCGAAAATTAACTAAAGCTACTCTCACTAAATGAAGAGTTTCTACATTCCATGATTTCATTACAAAAAAGAGCGCTATCGAGGCGCGCTTCACCGCGCTTTGCCATTAGAGATAAGTTTTGTATTACCGTTAGTCAAACAGCGCTGAGTGACCAAAATGAAAATGAAGAGGTGTGGGAACTTTTTTCAATTTGAAAAAAAAACAAAACATGTTTCTACTGTCATCAGTATACAATAGTTCCTCGAAAGTAATGGGTTTCATATTCGTTAAGAAAGAAAAAATTAAAATAGTTATTACCCTAATATACATGTGTTTAAATTAAACTAATAAAGTTAAAAACAGATTTTATACTATATTGGTAATAATAGATTAATAAGCATTAACTGAATTGTTTTGAAAGAACATATGATACATTATTTATGGGCCTAACTATAAGAGTTATAATAATCATAAAAAGCCTGACAATTTTTTTCTACCAGAATGATTCTACTTCATACTCCACACGGGCAAGAAACATATCGCAATCAAATGATGGTTGGTGTTGCTGTTTTTTAAAATTTAAATTTAAATTTTAATTAGGGCTGAGAAAATGAACGATTAAATTCTCGATTTATACTAAAAGAATTTTTATCAATTATTTTTTTACGATTAATAGAACAATCATTTACATTTTATTTGAATTGTAAAAATTAATTTTAAAAAAAAGCAGTTGATAACAATTAATGTCCTGTAGATTACACACATATTTTGGTTTTTAAATATTAACTGACGGGAATGTTCGAAATGTTAATTAAGTTTGCCTACCATGGTTTCTAACAGATCACCTACTAATAAAACTAAATAAAAAGCATATTCAGTTAATGGCAGTAATGACATTTAACTCATAATCAAATATGACGACATATCTTCTGACGAATACTGCGTCAAAATGAAGATGAACGTTCTTGAATCCATTAACCCTCTACAATGATGAAAACTCACTGAACACCGATATCCGATATGACATTTCTTTGCCACAACCGTTTTGTGCATATCAACTACCTCAGTTCCATGTGAATTAATGTACAGTTCGGCTGGTTATATTGTCAATTAGAATCTCTCATTTCTTGAACCAAATTATGGCAAAACACTTGTCTTTTTACGTAGTTGCTTAAAAGATGACTTATAAAGGAGTTGTTCCAGTGTTATTTAGATTTTCAAAAACATTGTTTAATAAGTGTTACATGATAAATTTTAATTTTTGGCTTTAATCAAAATTAAAGTTTAATTAATCGTCTTTTTTCACATTTAGCAATAGCAGTTTAATTTTTTGTAAATAACACTAATTAAATACATTTCAAGAAAAAATTCCAACAATTAGTTCTAACGAATAAATTGGTATATTCACATACTTAAATCTTTTTAATAGAAATAATATATATTTTAATATATGTTTTTAATGGATGGAAGGCAATAAAGTTCAAAATTACGAATAAGATATATATTTTTTAAATATACTATACAAGAATCAGGCATGAGATGAGGTAGGCTAAAGGGGACTGGATAGGTACTGTGGAAGAAAGCATAGCTGTCAGTAATAACAAGAAAGTGCATGCGATAGTTAAAAAACTCACTAAAACGCACCAGGTGACAGCTTTGATAATTGAAGACAATTAAGGCTAGCTCCTTAATGATAAGATGGCAGTTCTAAGACGATGGACAAATTATTGCACCGATTTGTACAGCTGTAAACATCAATTCAGATAGAAACATACTTCAGGAGAACCTGAACAGTGAAATAAATGATCCACACGAGCTTTTTGAGCGAAATTGAAGAGGGAGTTCATAATTTAAAAGTGGTCAGTTGCCTAGAGTTGAGAACATCACTGCTAAATTGCTAAAAATGGAGAAGCAGAAGTAACGAAAGCCCAAACACAACTCTGCCACAAAATACTTGAATATAAGGTATGGCCCAAGGATTGGACGCAGTCACTAATCACGACATTACCTAAGAAAGGAAATACGAAACAATGCCAACACTTTAGAAAAATCAGCCTCATCATTCATACGATAAAAGTAATGCTATAAATTCTCATCAGCAGGCTAAAGTCAATATTCGTGGAATTACTTGTAGTAGAACAGACAGGTTTCAGACCAGGCAGAACCACAATGGAGCAGATCTTCAATTGTCGCCTACTCATTGAAGAACTTCTATAGAACAAACGCGAATTTCAGCACAACTTCATATATTTCAAGAAAGCCTTTGATCGAGCATTACATGAGCGTTGTTGGCAAAAATATGAGAAGTTTCAACATTGAAGAAGGGCTGGTAAAGTTGATCGAAGAATTCTACAAAACAGCAAGTAGTGCAGTTGTTTTTAAAGACTGTGTAGAGCACTTCTTTAAAACGACGATAGGAGTCTGCCAAGGCTGCATTTTCTAAACTGTCCTGTTCAATATTTTCCTTGAAAAAATCATGCTAGAATCACACAATGATCACCACTTGTCCGTCATTATATGCGGAAGACCCCCTGCAAGTTAAAATTCACTGATGACATAGTCTTTTGGTCTGGAAGCAGTAAAGAGCTGCAGGAGCTCACTAACAATGCTGTAGAGAGAGCAGGTGCATATTTGATGGAAAATTATGATGATGATTATACGTCCTGATTTTTTTCTAATAATTATTCTAATTCATTTGATCAAGAAGTGTAAATCAGACATTACAAATTTTCTAATTATGTCTACTTTTTAGACAGTAAAATGAAATATGTTGTTCTTTTTAGGTCAAGTCAAATTTCAATGTGCTTTTATTTTTGAGAGTGGTATCGTGAATTACTCAGAAATCATTAAAAAATTATCCCAGGATGTAATGTTAATTTTTATTAATGTAAGTATTCCTACGAAGATACCTTTTTTTTAAACCAACTTTATTTTGCTATTATTCAAGGGCAGTGATAGAATGTTATGTACAATTCATATTAAAACGAATTTCATCTCTCTTTATTTGTTTCTCATTATATAATTAGTTTTTAATACATCAATAGTATTCAATATAAATATGCCTTTTAACGGTTACAGCCTTATCCAAAGTCTTTAAAAACACATTGCTAAGATCAATTAGTCAATGTGAGAGAGAAAACTATTTTGAACTTTTGTTTTATTTACTATTTCATGCAGGGATAGTACTAAATTAATAAACGATCCGCTAAATTGAAGAGAATTAAATTATCATCTTTTTTATAAAATGAAAATTATTTAATTTGATCTTGCTTAACATAATCTTGAACTATTTTTTTCTAGACTAAATTGGAAAAAGACAACGAAAAAGACATAGGGTAAATTGCAAATGAATACGTTCGTTTTAATTTCTTTTAAACTGTTCAGTTCCAAGCTTTGACTGATTGTATTTTTATTAGGCTGCGGAAATTATTGATTAATTTCTCGATTAATCTGTAAAAAATTATCGATTAAAATTGTTTTAATCAATAAAATTGGGATTAAAATTAATGAAAATATTTTAATTCTTTATTTTCAATTTATTAATAAAAAATTAGTTATTAATAATTCATAATAGTTGTGTTTTTACGTACAAACGTATCCATTTAAAAAAGATTCTTAAAGAGTGAGCTTTAAAATAAGCAGTTTTTAATGAGGAAAATGATATAAAAAATAAACATTGTTTTTACTTAATTAATAATAACAAAATTAAAAATCATTTACATTTAATTGAACTATTTATATTAAAAATAAATCTCCTAAAAATATATAATTTTCTTTTTATTTAATTCTAAAGTTATGGGTGTATTATTTTATGAAATTTTCAGTTTAATTACGTCATACATCTGATTTTCAGCTTAAATCAAAATTATTGATTATTATTCGGTAATTTTTGAAAAGGTATCGATTAAGTCGAAATTAATCGATAGCAGCCCTACTTTTCATGTTAATAACTGAATGCTTTTATGGTAATAGTTTTTTGAAAATTTAAACATTCGTATCAATTTTCTTTCTCCTTTTGTGCAGCCAAACAATGGAATTCTCTTCCATTACATATCCGTAGCATTTCAACTGCTAAGTCATTCAAAACTGCACTTTAGACACATCTTTTTAAAATTTATTTTCAAAATTAATAAAACAACATTTCTTTAAATGATTAACGTAGCTGATGTATTGAGTATAGCGTATTGTTAAGATTATATGAATGTTTCTTTTTATTGATATATGTATTGTTATTTCTATGTAAAGCGCTGTGAGCCTGGCTCCTTGCTAGGATACAGCGCTATATAAATTTTCATTTTATTATTTTATTATTATTATTATATAGACTTTACCCACTAATCCTACGCTTTAAATATTACAAAAGTTCATCTTGAAAAATTATTAAAACACTTTAAACCTTTTTTGATAGGAGAAAAAGCTATTTGAATCTTAAAACAAGTTATTCTAAAAAAGATTTCTCCATTGGAAAGTTTATCTTTACAGGTACTGTAGGATTATTGTAGAATTTTTTAAATTATTCATTTAATTTTCTTTCATTGTCCTTTGTGTCGTACATCATTCTTATCAATCAGGACTTTATAAAACGGTACAATATAGTTGTCGAGTATACCACATATATGAAGAAGTTGAAATATATTAAAGACATTTTATTTTTAAATGTTTAGGGGATACATTATATATAAATAAATATAAATTAAATAATATATGTGTAAATTTAAATATAAACAATATATACTAATCTACATACTTACATATTTCATAAAAGTGCGATCCCGTTTGGGTTTTTTAAAGTTGATATTAATTTAATCGCAACTTAGGTGAATCGTGATTCATTTTCACTCGGTACCGATTTAAGTGTAATTCTTTGAGTATAATACTCAAACTATTATTTTAAAAAAACAAGTACGACAACTACCCCGGGAAACAAAATATTACATCATTGAAAAATTATACATACGTATTACTTATTGCTTTATTTCATTACAGAATTTGGAGCCATAGAAATAGCGCGGCTGAATTGATATTGTAAAATAACGAAACACAAATTAACTGGGCTGACTGTATGTGTGTGTGTGTATATATATATATATATGTATATATATATATATATATAAGTGTCTGTGTGTGTATGTGTGTATTGAGTATGTGCGTATTATATATTTATATATTTATATGTTCAAATAATTTTATAATGATTTAGCTCTTTGTTTTTTTAAAAATTTAGGATATATCATTTAAAAAGTGGAGAGAGAGGCTTGCAAATATATCTACAAATCAGTTTTTAAAAAAAGGAGATGGCTCGATGCAATGGGGCTGCGCAGAGTCATGCTGTTTATTTTGTAGTTCCAAAGTTCACCGATCAGTTCATGTAAACATGCTCTTATTATTTTCCTTAGAGTTTCTGAAAAGAAAAAAACCCAACGACAGCAGAGAAAATCAAAATATGGTTTTATTAGCTATTTATTTGAACCAAATTGAAATGGCACCAAGCATTAATTTCCAGGTAACGAAATAACTGTTCGTTGCTGAAAATAATTTTTCTACTGTCCCTATGTCCTATATTTTTCATGTTTTATAGTGACTTAATGTGTACATGTTGATAGTTTTTACTCAAATCAATTATTAATAAAATTTGAACGTTATTTCTTTATTGCACTTTAAAGTAAAAATGAAAAAAAAACTGGTCTTTTTACAATTGATCATGCGATTATCCATGCAAAACGACATAGAAAATTCGTGAGTCTGATGATAGCAATTGCAAAACACAGGTACACCTTGTTACTAAAATTAGAAGTAGGCATTAAAAGTGAGGCAATTATGTTGCGGTGAAATGATGTAGAATTGAATGGAATCTGAGAAAATTCAATTATAGAAAGTCGATGTCTTACATATAATTTCCTAACCGAAAAATGGTATTTAAAAAACCCCGTTAAAAATAGTTTTTGACTATAAATCCTTTATATACGAGACATAACTATAAGGATATTTATGATCACATACAGGGCTAAACAATCCGAAAACGTTCTATCTCAAAAAATTAGCATAAAATAAAGAGATAAATAGAATAATTTAAAAATTCAAAAATTCAATTACTGTCCATTCGATCGATTTAAAATTTTGATTTGTCATTTTTATCTCTGGCATGAGTCTGTCTGCAAAAGTTCAGCTCGTTAACTTACGAGAAAGTGGGTTAAAAGTCGATCCAAAGTTCTTTTGCACGGTCGCACGGTTGGTCGGTCGCCCGGCTCAAACAACACAAGTTACTATAAGGGATTTAAAAAAAAAAAAAAAAGTTAAATGTGTGTATCTTTCAAAGGCAATAGCAAAAAAGAAAAATGCATTAAAATTTAGCAATAAATATCACAATAATGTAATAAATTTCTTTTTATTTAAAAAATGAATTTCATTATTTCTAACAAAGCTCGAAAACTTTAAAGAACAAGACTTTTATATAAACATGAAGTTCATAAACAAGTTATTTGAAGTAAATGTTAAAATGCTAGATATATCGCGATACTTAAGCATATGCCAATTTTTAGCGTTTATATTAAAGGAACACACGGAAGCATGGAACACAGCTAATGATTCAGTAACACAATATTTCTAATATTGTAATGCTTTTAAAATTCAATTTTATAGCAAAGAAAGTAATGGAAAATGTTGTGTTATTAGGTGGATTGAAACTTTTCAGGGATTACTCAAAGCTTGCGTTAAAAAGTAAAGGTTACAAAGATACATTAGCGAGAATGTAGGAAACAGATAATTTTTAAAGATAACAATTATTAAATTAAGAGAGCTGAAAATATGACAATGATCATTAAAATAGGTGTGTTTATTTAGGGAGTTAAAAAAAACCGAATCCATTGCCCTTCAAATGATGCAATTTCTATATTAAAATAAAAATTACCTCTTTAGTAAAATATATTGTTAGTATTCATTTGGTTTTTAAATAGAACAAATAAATTATTGGTTTTACGCAACGTTTATACTAATGAAATTTTCTTACCCATAAAGATTGATCAGGAATGGTTAAGAAAAGTAGTGTCCCTCTCTGTCAGACTTTATCGCCAGAACTGTTTGACTCACATGTGCCAGCAGGGATTAGACTTGACCAAGTGTCTAACGGAAATAAGTATTCCGGACCACTTAAAAACAGTATGTCAAATAAGTTGTTTAGAAGAAATCAAACACTTTCTGCGTAACAAAAGTGTTTTCATTCATGGCATCAAATGCGTTTGTATTGTTGTCGTTATTGACTCGTTTCTTGAAGACAAAAGAAATCAAGCAACCTATCGTTTAAGATCAGGCCTTAACATGTCTTAGTTTTACAATGCATTATTGTTATAGTTTACTTAAAATACACCAGTTATATCTTTTAAAAAGTCAAAGAGAGCTACCAATTATCAAAAATAACTATCATTTTAATCTTGAAAAATAAAGTAAGCATTGAGTTACTACGATAATGAATTTATCTAGCGTTAATGACTTTCAATGACAAGATGATTAAGGTCTAATTGAAAATGGAGGGCGCTAAAGATGTCAGTAAATGAAATGGTAAATGCAATTAAAATAACCTCTACTATTCACAACTCTATGAAAACCCATAAAGAGTTAGTTCATTAATTATTTTTTTTATAATTCTTATTAAAGATTTTTTAAATCCAAATGTTACTTTTAATAAATTCATTTTTATAATAGGTTTCTTGGCTGGACACACCACCGTTAAATGTAAGTAGTCTTCAGTTCTATATTGTCTTGAATATATTTATTTAATCTAACAAAAAAACAGAAAGCAAAAAAGATTTAAAAAATTGTTTAAATTTTACTTTGGAAAAATTCACTGAAAAATTTTGATATATTTGATTACGTTTTTAAAAAATTAATCACGTTTTCGTTGATTTGAATATTATAAATAATAATTGTTCTTAAATGAGTTTGTACAATAAGAAAAAAATATAAAAACTTTTTTTCTAATATAGACGAACATTTCAATGCCAATTGTACATATGCAGATGCAACATTTGATTGCACGAATAGTTGGAAAACATTACTTCCACGAAAAAGGTAATATTATACAATTTCAAATAGATATATATATTAGGACTGTGTAAAAAAATCGACAATTAATTCCTTGCTCTAGAATCAAACAAATTTAAAACGACATAATTATTTTGACGTTTCATTAAACCTAATTGAACACCGACATACAATAACGTCATTTCTTGCCAACGCCGTTATGTGTACACCAGTTACCTCAGTTCCATGAGAACGATTGTACAGCTTCAGAATGTTATATTGTCAATTAGAAATGCTCATTGCAACCCGAACGTTTATTAATTGTTATTTATGATGTCATGATTTTTAATGTAATGCTTTAATGGAAAATTAGCATCTATTATCTTAGATATACAGACGCTCCTTCTGTGCAGAAGATAGTAGCGTCCACAGACCATGAGAGATGATATGTTGTCAAGTGATGCAGCGGTCACAGGCCACGGCTATAGGGGTTCCACGCATTACCCCGGCCGCCTAACTATTGTCTAGCTAGGTACCCATTCGGAGCTGGGTGACTCGGGTGTTCCGTTCTGGGTTCTGGATAATCTTTTTAAGACAGACTCTTGTCAAATATAATATGTTCTTTATTGTGGTAGTAATACACGTATAGATAATCCTTCACTACTACACTATCTGCATTTTTACCTGTATCATATATACATTAATGTTCCGACATACGCTGAAATTTTGCTAATTACGTTTCTTAAGAATGGATCAACGTCGTAACCTGAGGACCCTCTGTATTTTGTGAACAGCCGCATTCGCGACTCAATCATCCCGTGGCTCTAAGACTCTCTCTCACTCTGTGTGTGTGTGTTTTTCCGACTACAGTACACCGTAGATTGATGTGTTTGTTCCTGTCTCCAACTGCTTATTTATATAGCTCACAGACCTATGCCGGTTAAATACTCTATCGAGCCCCTGCTGCCATTCATTTAAACTCAAAGTCTTTCACGATCTACCATGATTTGCTGCAGTCTTCCTTCCTATAGTCCAGTCCGACGACACAAAACATTTTGCTTCTCCACCCTGTTATTGTTTTACGCTTACTGCCTGATTACTTCTCAAACTTTTCACCGTCCAGATTATCCACGATTTATGAACAAACTAATTTTTTTTTCTAAAAATAAATAGTGATTTAAATAACAATGTATAAAATCCTGTATGGAAGTAGCGTCTAAAAAAGATAGATAGATGAGATTTCTTCTGAATTCATAAGTCGAATAATTAACTAAAAACAGTATTTAATTCAAAAATTCAACCTTCTCGGTTTTATTCTTTATTTTTAATTCATTACTCACAGAAATCAAATTTACCCACGAAGAAGTTCTATTCTTTGACGCACTTTTGGAAAAGAAGCTTGAAGCATCTATTTTATACTGGTCACTCGTTCGGGTAAAATAACTATTATATTGTATTAAAGCTTAAGAGAAATAATGTGTCGTGTGTGATATCAAGCGTTATTTATGATCGTTTAATGCCCAGTAATTTGAATTTTAAAAATGAGATTACGCTATTAATTAAACATGGTGAATAAGTTTATGTCTGAAAAATTTTGTATAATATATTTAGATAAAAAAAATTTTTTGAAAATCATTATACTATAATATTTAATATTTAATTCAGTATTAAGTAGTATCTTGCATTTTCGTCTAGATGCCTCTTACTTTATGTGAAGATAAATATTGAAACAATATATATTTTAGGCGGTTCTCATTTGTGTAAATAGTTACAACAAATCCATGAAGTCTGACAAAGTTAAAGCAGTTACAACATAATAATTTTTATTTAGATTAAACAATACTGTAAAGTATAATGATGTTTTAAATTTATATTATAATTGTTTCTTCTTTTTCGTTTTTTTTCGTTTTTTTTTTCGTTTTTTTTTTTTGGTTGAACATTCTTATTTAGCATCCAGTGACTGCTGCTCTCATCGCCTATGGATTATTTAAGGACATGAAGGGCAAAGAGAAAGGCGACAGGACTTCACTTAAAGAGAGTATTAAGTAAGATTATTTGAATCATTAGTACCAGTAGGTTTAGTAGTGTTAAAATGCATGATATCTCTTTTCAGGTTTACGAATGTAAATTTTAAAAAAATGGGGTCACACTTAATTTCATGCAAAGAGTCTTGAATACAAGATAATTTTCAAGGCATGTAGTGCACTCATGTTTTGCATTTGTAAAAATATTTTCTGGTTTTTACATTTTACCCTTCTCTGGTATCATGCGTTCTATGTGATCCCAGCATTCATTGTAAAGTTTTTTTTCTAAAAATATCTATCACAATTAGTGACCTCGCCTACCCTGTATTTTCTTGTTAGTTTTTTTTTTACACATGTGTGATACTTTCAAAATAATTCGGTCCATGTTGTGTTTACATTTACATTCAATTGAGATCGTGCAGACCCCATAATACTTTCAATGTCACATAAGTATTTTCCCACTTTATTAAGAGGTTCTGTACCAACCGCAGCTTAAAACAATGGCTCAACGAAAGAGAATGAAGACTTTAGGTCAACTTAATCAGTGTTTCTCAGATGTTTTTAATGTTACGGACAGGCATGAATTTGTTCATTGCTCCAGGGACTGGTACCCTCTCTACATTTACTGACTTGGTAGAGAAGTGCAGTGTATTGAAAGTTGTATTTATTACAATTATGATGCTTATTCTCGTAAAATTGACATATTTTATGGGGCTAGTATTATTGCTTAAAAAATAAGGCTTATGATTATATTTTTCTTATTTTCTGTGGTCAAGGGGCGGACGGCTCTCATACCACATGCAAATCTGTGTGCGAAGACCATTGCAAACGTTTTTGAAACACAAAATACAATGCGAATAGTAACATTTTGCCTAGAGCGGCTAACAAATTGGAAACTCGCACATGACGTGTTGCTCAATATTATTCGGATTTTATAACACTTAGGGGTAAAATGTTACATCAAATGAAACCAAATATTGTAGTAAAGTGATGCTATTTTTGTCATATAACAAGTTTTTCACCTGAGGTAACAATGACCCCATGACATGAACAGTGTTACATTTATCATGGTACCAGAGGAGGGTTAATCAAAATCAGATATATAATTTCCAAAGTTAATTTAAAAAACGAAAAATCTCGAAAACATCCAAGAATCTAATTAAAAAATCACCTAATAACGATAAAGCAATTCCCGATATAAGTAAGCAAATAATGTTATGATTTTGTTTTGATTTAGAATTTTTATAAATACATACATTCCGTGACATAAGGTGTTATTTTGGTTAAAATAACCAAATTATAGCAGAGTATTAAGTTATTGAAATCAATCTGAATAAAACAGGAGGTGAACAATATTTTTAAAAGTTTAAATTAAAACGCACTAAGAATTGTAATAAATTTCTTATTATTATTCAATTATTTTACATGTATTTATTTTTTATAACTTGTTAGCGTATTATATAATCTTTTAGTATGTAATAATAACCAAATTTTCTCCAAAGCATTATGTCTTAACTATTTTGATAATAGCCTCAAATATGAGCTTATTTTGGAGAGGGTTATGGACGGCTGATGATTTCCTTATTTTTTTATTTTTTTTATGGTATGTATTCATTGTTTTCAGCACTTTCAACGTCATTACAGAGCCGTCTATGAAAAACTTGCAGCGACCGTAATAAAAATTACTTACTGTTTTTTAAAATGAAAAAAAAAATTGAATATTTTTTCCAAGGTTATTTTTTCTATGTAATATATTTTTTAGCACATACAAGAAATTGTCGATCGAAGCCGTTAACAACAGCTATGCTAAGAGCAGCTCCGAAACCTTTAATATGTTGATGGAGAGAGTGGAGGAATGGGGCAATGCTAGTTGTGTACAGATTGCATTAGCCACAGAAAACAAAGAATTCTTGTCTGAACAGCCATTGATAGATCTACAAGAGAGAATATGGTGTGCACAGGTAAGGAAAAGTCAATACACAAACACACAGACATCATGGAGAGATAGTGCTTGTGCACTACTCTGTTGCAATCGTTTTCTTTAGATAAATTATATACAACTTTAGTCTGCTGTTTTACTATATTTGCAAAATACCCTTTTTAAATTATATGCCTGCCCTACTTTTTATGTGTATGATAAAGTTTCAAAATATAGAATATAATACTTTTTCAGTTAATTAAAAAAAATGTCTTGCTATTTACTTATAGAATTTTTTGTAACAAAATCCTAGTTGGTAGAATTTTAGTCTGATGATGAAAGCTACGCGTCTTCACGAGTTTTGCATATAAAACAATTTCAGTAAAATAGCGCTATAAGTTTACTTTTAAAAAAACATTCCAGACAATGATAAGGAGCCATAAAAATAAAATTATTAACTTTTAATTTTATAGAATAAATTGTGTAAACTATGTTATTACTCTGATAATAATAATAAGATTTTATATTTAGGCTCTTCAGCTTAAGGACTGGTCGCGCTTTACATCAAATGCTAATGATAAAATATTTGTTCAAACAAAGCTTTCATAACATAATAAATATAATCAAAGTCATTTAATTTGTGGTATTCATAAGATGTGCTACTTTGTAAAGTAAAGGTCGTATAAATTAACCAGTGGTGTAACAGGCCAGATTAAAACCCTGACCAGAATATATCAGGTATAATGTGATTAAATTTTTTAAAAATTAAAAAAAAAAACTTGAATATTCCAAACAATACATGAATTGAGAATTTAAATAATTTAAGCGAGAGATGGACTATAGCCCAGCTTTTCAAACGCTTGCGAAAATTTGTTTCTTTTACCTTGCTTATTAATCAAATCTTATATTTAATTATTTATATGGCAATAAATATTTTCCACCAAAAAAAATTGAATTAAACTATGCATGACTGATTTGTAGGTTTGTTTTTTTCCTCTCATACATTTTAAATTTTACTCGCAACAATGGTTTAAAATACGCCTATCTTCATTTTGTTTTTCAATTAATAAATATAGCATGGCGCCTTCCCCCATCCCCTTTCTAAAAAATATATGTAAATATACGCTGATCTGCATGATACAACAATTGGCCAAAACTTAAAGTGTGGGAAACATCGTTTGACTTCCCCAACGCTGCTTGTCGTATTTCCGTACTTATATCGGAAGCTCGGTTTGCCTTTCCGGTGTCTTGAAAAAACCAAAAGAAACCTTTCCTCCAGTAAAAATAAATACTTATATTTTTAAATCATTTGCAATTAATATTTACCTGCATTACAATTAAAACCTTACGGTCATCCTTATTGGATTTAGCCGATGTTGGATTGTGCGCTTTCCATGCATTCATCTATTGTTTTGAATCACCGATTCTATTCTTTTATATCTGCATTCAAGAGAACCTCTGATCTCGCCGCCCCCTATTATTCATTATAAACCAATTGTTTTTTTTTTTTTGAAATGTGCAAATATAGATCTACATGTTTAGCATAAAGTTGCAAATGTTGGCAATCGTGGGGGATTAGGCCAATCTTTACAGAGTCGACGAATCGATTTTCTCGACTTTAATAGCAAATATTTTGTCACTATAAAATAGCATCCAAAACAACCAGAACACAAACTTAGTCAACCATGGAAGACCATTTGTATGGTCAACTTATACAATATTTCTCTACATTGAAACATAAGTACGCCCAGTGAAAGACGCCTAGGATGGCTAAGACATGTTAAAAGAAAGAGCCTGGTCGCATTTCCAAAGACCTCCTAAATTGAGAATTGGTAGCCAAAAAGAGGAAGAAATATGTCTCCGATATAAGGATGTCTGCCAGAGCAGTGGCGTAGCAAGGGTCATCTGCTATCGGGGACATGACACAAATTCTGCGCCCCGTTGCGGACTATAAAAACTAGAATGGGTATTTAAACGCTATTTTCCAAAAAAGAATTTCTGATTTTTTATTTAAGGGAAAACAATATGTCAATATAATGCACACCACGCAACAGTCTATCATTAGCATTTACATAGCGGAAAAACACCATTAACTATCATTCTAGATTACATTAAAAGTCATTTTTAAAAAAAAACTTCTGAAACTGTACACAAAATTATTAGACTAATTTCAAATTGCCGCTAAAATTACGGCAGTCGAACAAAAATAATTTTTTCAAAATATTCCTGGTCCAACATTGAACTAAATAATATAAGCTATGGTAATTGTAAATGAACGCAATTAGTCCCAATAAAAATTGCGTTGAAAATATATACTCTAAAAATTATACATGACTGGTATTGACAAAGTCTTCAACTAATTGATTCTCCTTGATTTGCCTATCAAAAAATTCGTCAATCACTTTGTCAAAAGTAATATTCTCAAGTGTTTCTCTTTGGATGCTAAGGATTCAAAGATCACTTAGACAATCTTGATCCATAAAAGCACGTAATTAAGCTTCAGCTAGGTGAAGGACCACTAACGATTTACAATGGAAACATCATCTGCTAGAAATATTTACAGGGACATGCGCAGATTCGGAAATACGATATATTCGTATGAAACAGCAAAACCAAAAAGTTCAAAAGTGTTTCGGGTAGAATTTCAGTCCGAGTACTGGGTTGCATTTTGTCGTCTCCGGTTTCTGTGCACAATTCGCGACAATTGACGTAAGTGTCATAGAAATTTCAAAATCTAAGCAATTTTGAGGAATTGTATAAACATTTGTCTCAGCGAGAAGAGATTTGTGGTCTCCTAAAAATCCAAATTTGGTGTTTAGTATTTTTTAAACATTAAAACTAGGGCTGCGGAAATTACCGATTAATTTCTCGATTAATCGGTAAATTGTTTTATCGATTAAAATTATTTTAATCGATAAAATAGTGATTAAAATATTTTTTTTAAAAAATAAATAAATAATTAATACTTGTTTTTATTTAATCATTATTTTTTTTATTACAAACTTCCCCGTTTAGAGAATTCGGAAAGAGTATACTTTATAAGGGCAATTATATAAACAAAAACACATTGTTTTTAACTATTTAACAATAACAAATTTTAAATTCATTGTGATTATATTGAACTACTTATTTTTAAATATATCCCCTAACAATAGGACGTGCTTTAACTTAAATACTTAGGTTATGAGCATTTTAAAAAATGCAATAAAAGGGCACTAAACATGAAGGAAAACGAACTAGTGAAAACAGAGATTATGAGGTCTTAGAAAAAAATCATAGCTTTCGAACCACTTGCGATAAAAATATGATATTTATGTTTTTACTAATCATCAAACAATTTTTATACAGCTGTATTACTTTTATATTTAAAAAATTAATTTGAAATTTTTATTCAAGTGCCTCATTTTAATACATTATTTAAATTGTTTTCCAGCACTAACTGTTTTAAAAATAATTGAATGGAAGAAACAATGGACTGTTTTTATTACTTCCCTTGAAATTTTCAGTTTAATTACGTCATTCATATTTATTTTTAGCTTAACAAAATTATCGATTAATTAATCGGTAATTTTTCAAAAGTTAACGATTAAATTTAATTTAATCGATAACAGCCCTAATTAAAACATAATTATTTCTCTCGTTGGGGTCTATCAATTACGCTGTTCATAACACGTCAAATGTCTTCCGCTGCAGAAAATACTGCATCTCTTGCTAAGTATTCAGGCATCTTTCGATGTCTAATCCTTCTGTCCACCTCGATTCCCCATTTGTTCATTTTGTTTTATCATTGTCTAGCTAAACCCGGCTCCAAGTATAATGAATGCTGACAAGTTGTTGCTCTGGCGTTTCAAGATCAGTTGCTGATTCCTGGAGATCCTGGATTCGGTTCTGGACACCATCAATTTTCCAACGAATGATGTTCCAGTAATAATAAAAAATCAGGAAGTTATAGTTTAATATATCTGCCAGAAAAGTTTATGCATCACTTCTTGTGTCAGACGTCATATTTGCATCTTCTGATAGTTTTTCCAGCAGCCCAACTAGTTAATGTAGTCCTTCATAGAAAGCTTTAGCAGCTTCTGATTGGCACTCCTGCGTGTTTCATATTCTCTCGTCACTTTGTTTCGCTCAACACTTTTTAATTTTTCCCAACGAGTTGTTGAACGGGAGAAAAACAAATATATTCTCACAACTAATAAGGAAAAAAAAAACATGATAACAACTGGCGCCTGTTTAGCTGCAATGAGTGAACCCCTGTTCAGTTTAAGCTGTGTTTGTCACAATTGACGAAAAACGCTCTGTGATTTCTTGCATATAATTGCTGTTGAAAGCCAGATATATGCCCAGACGTTACAGCAACATTGTCATAACATTTTAACAATCGGCTACAGGTATGTTATCAGTTTCCAGTTTCTATACAATACTTATTTCAATGCTTGCTGAGTCTTTGGAATGTGTCTGGATAAAACCTAAAACTGATTCTTTTATGGTTACTTTTTAGTTTGAAAATCAACATCCACAGATCTGATGACTCTAGGAAGCAGTTACAGGTCTCCTATTTTGGGTGTTGAGTGAAGTAAAAGCGGTTGTACTTTTTCTTTCTGATTTCAATAACAGCTGATTTATTAGAGTCGGTTTAAGTAGGTGGGTATATTCCTTTTTGCTGTACAGTGATAAATGAGATACTGAGGCTAAATTTTTTTGGGCATGTTTTGGGTGTTTTCTAACAGCGGATAAAATTTGGCAACAAGTTTGATCACAGAGAGAACTATTCTAACAGTTTTACCCTCGTCCTTATACAGATATTCCTCAAGGCTACGCTGTGCCAAATTTTGTGAAACAAGATACTTAATACAGGTTCAACCTGTTCGTTTAAGATAAGAACTAAAACATTTCGCGAAAGGTCATTCTCCTTTTGTGCAGCCAAACAATGGAATTCTCTTCCATTAAACATCCGTAGCATTTCAACTGCTAAGTCATTTAAGACTGCACTTAAGACACATCTTTTTAAAATTTATTTTCAAAAATAATAAAACCACATTTCTGTAATTGATTAACGTAGCTGATGTATTGAGTATACCGAATTGTCATTTATGTAGTTAATATGCTATGAATGTTTCTTTTTATTTATATATGTATTGTTGTTTCCATGTAAAGCGCTGTGAGCCTGGCTCCTTGCTGGGATACAGCGCTATATAAATTATCATTTTATTATTATTATTATTATTATTATTATTATAAACGGTAGCATTTGAATTCTATATTCTTGAGGGTTGTAAACCCGACGATACATTTTCTTAACATCATTTATACAGTGGTATATTATAATTAATAACTATTCCGGAATCTTTTTTTAAAAAATTAATTATAATGATTGGACGCTTTTAATATGCAAGTTTATTTTAAATTTTCAATTCCATTTTTCACAGCCACTTGCAACTTTGCCGTAAGTTTTTCAATGCGCCTTTTAAATTAAACAATTTAAATATTTCAAAATATAGATTTATTTTTAAAAAGTCTACGTTAACAATAATTTTTTAAATCAAAATTTTAATAACAAAAAAAAATATTCTACATGTTATTTTTCAGTGTATTTATTTACTTCTATAGGATTATTGCCAATCAATCCCTTAAAGAAAAGCTTAGCTGGTTTGGAAAAAGAATGATGTCTCCTAAAGTTTTATACTATATAAACTTTGTAAGTTAAAACCTTATGTAAGAAATTAGATGTAAACTCTAGTATTGAAAAAACTTTAAAATGACTAATTTTAAATTATTATTTTTAAAAAATTAAATAAAATCTCCAATATGACTTTTAATTTAAACGAACGGAAAACTTCATAACTCATTGCGTAGTGTTCTATACTTACACAACATTTTAGCGGAACAATGTTTTTAAAACTAAAATACAGAAGAATCAGTAAGTTCAAAAAATTATTAGCGTAGTGAAATTTCGGAAGTCAATTTTTGTGTGCAAGTCTGATAATTGTCTTTAATTTCCAAAGAATAATTTCAAGAGCAGATAGCATACTTTCGTCTCAATATACTTGCATTTAAAATTTGATTCGTATCTTATATTGAATTTTTTAAAGTAAACAACACGAATAATTTAACTATTAAATATCTGCCATCATATAACAAGAACTGTATACAAAATTATATGTCTTATAAAATAACTCTAATAATTTTAATTGTTGATCTTTTTCTCTCTGCAGTTGTCCTTCTTTGCCTTCCATATTATGTATGGGATCCAGCTGCTTTACTTCTTGAAAGCATCAAAGTTTGAAACCCTAGAGTACCTGCCACCATTTTATGTCCTCACATTAACCCTTCAATTGATACAGCAAATTATGGTAATTATACCTAAAAGAAAATCAAAACTTTATATAATAAACATTTTATCTAATTATTAAAAGGCTGCGGAAATTAACAATTAATTAATCGATTAATTCGTAATCTTTTTTATGCATATACATTTTTTTAATCAATAAAAAAGCTATTAAAATTTCCAAAAAATTTCGAAAGAAAAGATCGTTAAGGTGTAAACTTTAAAATTAGCTGTTTTAGACGGAAAATGATTTAAAATTTAACTTTTCTTTTACCTAATTAACAAAAGTAAAATTGAAATTCATTGACATTATATTTAACTACTTATAATTAAATACATCTCCTAACAATATTATATTTTGTCTAACTAACTGCTAAAGCTAAGGGCATATTTTTAAAAAATGCACTAAAAGGGCACAAAATGTGAAAGAAAACAACATAGTTAAAAAAGTGATAATGAGGTGTTAGAAAAAAATCACAACTTTTCAAACAACCTGGAATAGAAAGATGATCTTTATGTGCTTTTTAATCATCAAACAATTTCTATACAGCTGTATTTCTTTTATACATTTAAATTTAATTTGAAATTTCCATCCAAGTGACTTAACTTATATACGTTACAACTATATTTTAAACATTTGTAGTGACGTTATACGTTTTATTGTTAGCTGAAATAAAAAAATAATGAATTAATTAATCTACAATATTTGAAAATCTAACATTGAATTTAAAAATAAATCGATAACAGACCTACTAATCATGTTTGAATTTTTATTTTAAATTTAACCTTATTTGGGTTTTAAAACATGACCGTACTTTTTCAACAAACCCAATCAACAATTTAGTAAACTAATTTTTAGGGCTGTTATCGATTAATTTAAAATTAATCGTTAACTTTGAAACATTACCGAATAATTAATCGATAATTTTGATTAAATTTAAAAATAAGATGCATGGCGTCAATTTAGCTGGAAATTTTAAGGGAAGTAACAAAAACGGGCAATTCACATTTTTTATAAAGATATAAGTAGTTCAATATAATGTCATTGAATTTGAGTTTTCTAATTGTGAATTTTATGTAAAAACAATGCTTAATTGTTGATTTCATTTTCCTTATAAAAAAGCTTATTTTAAAGTTATCACTTTAAAAATCTTTTCTTTTTTTTTAAATGGAGAAGATTGTACGTAAAAAAAGCAACTATTTTTTTCTTAATTAAATAATAATTGATTATATATTGATAAATTTGGTAGTATCATTGAATAGATTTTTTATAATTTTAATAGCTATTTTATCATTTTAATCGATTCATTTTTTACCGATTAATCGAGAAATTAATCGATAATTTCCGCAGCCCTACTAATTTTAATACAAGTGAACAAATTTAAGTTTTAGATAAATTTTTATAAAAATAGTTAGTAAATTTACATACATTTGGTAACAAAGAATTATGAAAACAAGCAAGAGAGAACGATGAGGAAAATGAAAGAAATTTTGACAAAACTCCGTATTTTGCAAGTCTGTGTGGAGGAGGGGTTGGCGGATAAAGAATAGACTGAGTGACAAGCGAAAATAGAAAAGACTAAAGTAAATATATAATTTTTAATATTTGTATTCAGTGTCCGCTCAATAGACACGTCCTGAACATCCATTTCGGCATAGATGTTTGCTGCGTCACCTTCTTCTATGTAGCATTATCACTACGTGTAGCGAGCCTTTTGAACCAGGGTGACGCAGTCTTGATGGACGTCGCACGTGTTCTCTACAGTCTGGACTACATAGCGTTCTCATTGAGGCTGTTCAAGTTTTTCTATACAAACCAATATTTGGGCCCAATAACAGCTACGCTATATGTGATGGTGAGTGTTTTTTTTTAAAATTTATAATCAAGAAAGTTATCATTCAACTGACTTTTGTTTCTAATTTATTATTTTCTTAATATCAATGAAGTACGGTTGTTATTTATTTCATTTAAGTAGAAAGACGTTTACACAATTTAAAAAGTAAACACCAGTATGCCAAAGGAAAATATTCTATTCAAAGATGATCAGCCCTTGATTAAAAAAAAATTAGCTAGATATTTAAATACACATGTAATGGTGATTGATTGTCACAAAGATTTTTCATTTCTTAATAAACTAGCTTTCTCTCATTTTAATGTTATGAAATCAGGAGCTTAAAGAGTATTAAGCAGTAGATTAATTGTTTTTTCGGTAAATAGGTAGCGTCTTTAGCAATTTAATACGCTGTTACCAGTTTTTATTTTGTGCTAATCATTAGAATTATAATAAAAAATAATGATGTCCAGATGCATCTCAACCACACTTGGTACACATGTGCATCATTATCCAGGTCAAAATAAACAGGGTCTTTTAAATTTGAATCAGTCACAATTTAGAAGGGAACTTTGGTAGGGGTATGAAAATCACAGTGAGTGAATATGTCTTGACTGAGTGAACGGAATTGACTGCTTTTGAACTTCCATCACGTGATGCGTGTGATCAGGGAAAAGAAGAGAGGTAATTCCAGGGTAATTCCAGGGTAATTCGAGACCAGTTAGAGCGATATATGACAAGGTGGAACAACGGTCATAGAAGGTAGTGAGAGTGAGTCTGAATCACCGCTCATATCGATAAGTCTAGGTTCATGGTGTTGTGTGTTGTGGGGCAGACGCTATGCCGTACAAGCACAGATAGGCGGGGAGATTATGTCGATATATTACCAGTTGTAAACTGAGAGTTTTATAGCTTTTATATTAGCGGTCCAATGAAGACTCGCCTGTCCCACGACGGAAATAAACATTACATTGTGTCAAATAGACTTGTGTCATTTTATGTCTACGAGTTGACTGCTGAGAGCGAGGCAAAACCTAAACAAAGAGACCTTAAAAAGTCTTTTAAATTGTTTTAATTAAATTGCAAATAAATCGAATGCAAGATTTCATAATTATTATTATTTCAGTGAACCAAGAATTATCGTTCTTATTGGTTGATTCGATATACTTCTACTAATAGAAAGAACTATAGACATTTTAAATTTTATTATATTTTCCAGAACTGAGTGATTAACACTTAAAAATCAGTTTAATATGTATGGGGGGCCGCGGTGGTCGAGTGGCAAGCGCGCTCGACTGGCGCTCCGATGGTCACGGGCTCGAATCCATGGGAACCCAGGGATTCACTCCGGTGGCCTAGGGCGCCCCCGAGCTCCACCCATCCCCAAATGGGAAAAAGGCGGCGGGGCAATGCGTGGAACCCCCAGCCGTGGTATTCGAACGCTGCAGGCTGAAGTCGGAGACTACCGGCCAATTGGCACGCAAAGCTCAATATTCAATATTGTGAACGAAGAAGAAGAAGATTTAAGTATGTATACGTTTATTTGAATTTTTAGGGGATATTAATTAACTTGTTATTTATTTTAATTTCAAATATCGAATACGATTATACTTTGGATCTGATTTCAAATCAACGAGGAATGCAATTTATTTAGCCGGAATTCAATAAGTTTCTATGTAATTCCATAACATTTTCGAAAAAGAAACAAACTACCGAGCTTTTAATTTTATTGTACTTTCTTTAGGGCTGCGAAAATTAACGATTAAAATTATTTTATCGATAAAATGGCGATTAATATAACGGAACATTTTTATAAATAATTCTTTTTATTAATACATCATTAATTATAAATAATTAGTAGCAAATCCCTTTCAAGGACGGGAAAACGAGTAAGGTGACATGGTAGGAAACTACAGCGAGAGTTGTGAATTGGAGGGGTGCCATCCGTGTTTTGTTAGTTACTAAACACAATATTTATTTCAACTGACTGCAGAATGAAAATGAAACGTCACAAGTCGTAGCACTGGTCTGTCTGTGTACTTGCTTAAGGTAAATGTAAGAGGCGACCGTATAGATGTTGCTTAAGAATTGTATGCTCTATTTTGGTAGTTGTTATGCAGAAACGTTTGCAGGACATTTGTGTCACAGGGCTAGGAATGTGGACCCTCGTTTTGCTTGTTGGCCCAGGTTGCCTTCAGTTGCCCCTTGTGTGCACAGCAGTATTTATATTTCACTGTTAAATATCAAGAATTTCCTTGAAGACGACATTTTTCGTGAAGTATGCATCGTTACCATTGACTAAGTTGCCTTGGTCCTTCTCGCTGAGAGCTTTTACAGCTACATCAGATGAAATACGGACACGTGAAAAAAGCAACGTACAGAGTTTTCCATGAGTGAAGACCGACTCTGGCAAATGTATGCCAATTTTATCTAGAGTTTGATTCCAGGATAATTCCAGTGTAATTCGAGACCAGTTAGAGGGATATATGACAAGGTGGAACAACGGTCATAGAAGGTAGTGAGAGTGAGTCTGAATCGCTGCTCATATCGATAAGTCTAGGTTCATGGTGTTGTGTGTTGTGGGGCTGACGCTATGCCGTACGTGCACAGATAGGCAGGGAGATTTGTTGATGCTCATGTCGAAAGCCAGTTTGATGGGGAACTGTCGTACATAAAGGTAGATCTGTGTTTGCAGGGGCTAAGTCAATTCTTGGAATAAAAGTGGTTGTCAATGGTGCACGGCCAGGGAATATGTTGGTAATGATGACGTGTTGTTTCAACGATCGTACCACAAATGTTATTAATTCTGTTGCCTTCAATATTGACTATGTATCTACGAATAATTGCTGATTCAATTTTTCCGGCATTAAGGAACGGGTTAAATCCATCTCTGATAGAAATCTGTGACTGTAGTATCGTATTTGTGTTAAGCGTGTTTTATGATTAAGGGCTCGGGCACTTCGTGGAATGGTTTTCTAATGTCGCAGGGTGTTCATTTACTTTCAACCTTGAGTCCAACTTTGCTTGCCGAAAGGAAATAGTAAAAGATATACAAGTGGTTCAAGGTTGGAGCCAAATCTGCTAATCATTCATTCTTTCTGTCATTCTTCAGAGACCAGTAATTTATTAAAAGGTCTAGCGCCCATGGAAGCAAATGCCAAAGCACTGTTAATTGAACGGATATTTTGAGTGATGTTTTTGTGATGCTGATGTTGACCGTCTGTCGTGAGATTCTCAGTTAAAGGAGAGGCACGTATTGGTTGTAACTGGACTTTTTTTTTCTAGCAGCAATAACTATTTTTAATCTTGGGACCTTTGGGCAAGAAAGTGTTTAGCATTGCAATATTGGCAGCGTATATTGAGTTCGCCGTAACTGTGTTTTACGTGTAATTTTTTGTCAAACCTCTTCATGTCCTAAACAATGGTGTTGCTGCGGTATACTTTTGCGCATCGATGTGCGAGATGATTATTTTCCCTTACTTTAGTTTTTGTTTTTATCTAATGGTGCAGCAAGGGGCCATGCTTTGTCGCTGTGCGTGCATTTCCCGTTTACCGGTGGTGTAGTCATGTGACCTGTAGCGACGCAGTTCTTGACGCCTAGCTTCTTCAATATCGACGTCAAAACGCTGTCGTTTGGGTGGCATTTTGAAAAACAGTAACAGTAGGGATTAGCAGGACTGACAAACTTCAAGATGGCAACACATTTACTGAATGATAACAAAAACTGCACTAAATAGAATTGAATTTGTTTGTCAGCATAAATGTATCCATTAAATCACTTCAAGATGAGAACATAGTACTGAATGGTGACCAAAGCATCTACACACAAATAACTTGTTTTGATTTACTGGGATAGTTATTAAAGTCTTTAAATGTTTTATTGCGGGAGCTCTATAATGTTTTAGTCAATTTTAATTGGAACAGACAAAATGTCTTAAAGTATTGTCCCCCATTATTTGTCAAACTTTGAATATATTAATAAGCCTAC
The DNA here is from genome assembly GCA_002072015.1 of Radix auricularia. Taxonomy (NCBI): domain Eukaryota; kingdom Metazoa; phylum Mollusca; class Gastropoda; family Lymnaeidae; genus Radix; species Radix auricularia. Next base: position 315,711 of record MUZC01002977.1, read on the forward strand.
TATTAGTCTTATTATTTTCTTATTTGGGTAGTATGTGAAATATTGTAGAAACTTTTGTAAAATCGCCTCTATAATTTATAACATATTTTAATTGGATTCAATTTAAGTTGTGATCTAATTTTTTTCAGTCTGATTTTCGGTTAGGTAAATCTCACATGATAGAATGTCTAAAACATTCTTGAAAGTTCATATTTTTTTAAAATCTCCGTTAATGATTATTTGAACTGGTTGTAGCTCAATTAATTGCCGTAATATGATTGCACTATACGTCTATTATTCACTTCATTCTGGTATAATTAAACATTTTAAACAAAATAAGTCAAATTTTATAGTCAAATCCAATAAAAAAGAAAATTTTTACAGAATGTTTTTGGATTTGAGACATTAGGTGAATAGAACGGGTTTCCGCCCGGGCCCCCTCTTAAACTGTAATTAATAATGTTTTAGCTTTAATGTGAGAGAAACCAGAATGAAATCTCACAGGAACGGAATCCGGTAATGATATGAGATCACACTGGGGTAATTAAAACAAACAAAAGTATGGGTTCCTATCGGGGAAAAGGATCATCTAGGGAAAAGGGATTCTACCGAAAACGTGATCCATTATTGAAAGTAAAGCACTGAGCTATGTGATTGTATTAAAGCATGTTGTTTTATAGGGAATAGATTTACTTCATAAATGGAAGACCATTTCGCAATGACATCCTTATGTAATTTGTAATCGGTAAAAATGATATCAATTTGGGGAATGGGATTCAAACTAAATCGGGATCACTTTATGTTACGGGATGACATGTTGGTATGGGATTCCATCAAAGTATGATTGTTGCTAAATAATTAATATATCTTTTGAATTTTTAAGTCCATCGAGATTTATCATTTAGTGTGTATGAATGTAATAAGATCACGAATCGTTGTGTATAAATGTATTTAACAATAATTTCATGTATTTATATCTAATGTACTCATTTAATTATGTATTTTTCAAATACACATTGAAGTTTTTCTAAAACATAACTGATTGCGTTTTATTATCAATTGTTTTAATAAAAGTAAAGTTTTAAAAATAATTTCTCTACTTTTTTCCATCTTTTATTAAAATTCGTAACTGATAAAATAGTTTGTATGATAAGTTAACAAATTGTTTAAAAATTATTTTATTATTTCTTACTAGGCATAATGCCTATAATATTTATTAATACACTGAATTTCCTCTCCTAGTACCTAGTAAATTAAATGGAACCTTTTGAAATGAATATATACAACAATTGGAAACATTTTACCGATGAACTACAGTAAAAAGGATTGTGTATGGCTATTGTGACATTAATGAGAGGAAGGCATTTCTGTTATTACAAAATTATATAATTTGGTATGACATCTCAAATGAAGTCAGGAACATTATGAGGCCAAGGGATTATATAAAAAATGGACCACTTTATGCAGTATTATAAAACTTAGCTTTGTAATCCCATTAATACATATCGTTTTCTTTAGTATAAAAAGGTTCTAACTGGTCTTTTTTTCTAACCGAGATACATGCGTTTGTAAATGTCATTTAAATAGTGTTGTACAGAATTATAATCTTGTTATTCTACACCTTAAAATGGTCTCAAGATACGTCTTTTATCTTTTGTACCATGATAGATTAATACATGGACTATAACACGGTGGCTATAACTCATTTTGGTCACACATTCGACTTACAACCTTGTTATTCTAAGGGTGAGTTTAAATGTATTTTAATGGGATATGTAATTTACATAACGATTGGGATCCTTTTACACAAAGAGATTATAATGGGTTATGTAAACTTTAGGAAATGTGTAATCATATATGGGGCTGGAAGTGATTGGATCAAGAATGGGAGCCCTTTATTGATATGGGTCATAATAGGATGGATCCATGTTACTGGCTCAGATGAAGTCCGGTAAATCAGCTTGTTTTATATAAAAATAGACGTTATCTTAGGTATTGCGTTTTTTCCCTCACATTTTGAACCCAATGTCTTATGGGACAACTGCACTTATATATTTGAAATGTCTGTAGAGCTTGATCCTGCAACTCCTCCTGAACAATAACAAATAGAATGTTTGGATCTTTTGCAAATATGTAAAGGAGACCTCAAGGATGTGCATGGCTAAAAAAATACCGAAACGATTTAAAGCATTTTATTGGGGAAAAAAAGCTAAAACAATATCAGAATGTTGTCAATTTCTCGCCAATTATGATATATATCGGATTGAAATAAAAGAAAAACGTTGGCTAATCATATTTTTAAAAAAAATGTTAAAGAAATAATTAATTTCTTCCGACGATGACTTCAAATATAATCTAGAATGATAGTTAATAAGGTTTTCCCATTTGTGAATGCTAATGTTAAACTGTTGCGAGTTGCCCATTACATTCACACATTTCGGGTGTGTTGCAGCATGAGGGAATATGATGTCCTATTTCAGTTAGTCTCTAAATTACTGATTTAAAACGACTTTTAATGTAATTTGGAATGATTTCTCTTGAATAAAAGAATCGGAATTTTTTTTTTGAAAATTTCTTTTGAAATTCACAAGTGTTTTTATTGCAAGTCATTTTTGTTTTTTGTTAGTTGGTTTGTATGTTTGTTGTTTTGTTTTTTGTTTTGTTTTTGTTTTTGTTTTTTAAATTTTGAAATTATATTTGTAAATAACTTCAAATACCAGTTTTGGACATTGATGAGGTTTTTGGCCATAGTTGGGGTATTTCTACTGGGATGTATGGTGGCCACAGAGTCTGTGATGTACCCTGAAGCGCAGTTCAAAGTGACGCATCTCTTCACACTGTTTCGAAAGCCTTATTGGAGCATGTTTGGGGAGTTCTTTCTAGATGAATTTGAGGCAACAGGTAAGACATGTCATATTTTAAACGTGGTGTCGATCATCAATCCGAAATAGCTTGTAATCTTTATTTTCAAACTCAAACTTTTCATAACAAACTTAATATATTATTCCTCGGCACAAAAACTAACATGTACACGGGAAACACACTTTTAAACATAAACGACATATATGTCGATTGGCATCATATGATTTTTCTTATTTAGTTGAGATAAAAAAGTGTAAACTGGTAATCATTGGGAGAAAAAAACATTGAACCAAATATTTGATTGTTACTTAAACGTATACAAAACTTTTGAACATACTTCGCTTACAATTATCAGAGTTACATGTCCGTTATTTATTAATTGGCTTGTAAAACAAAATAAAATTTTGCACATGTTTATCCTGATAGTTCATGCAAAGAATTTAAAATATTATGTATACAATATGGATACAAGACACATTTTAAAAAGTTAAACTTATTTTTGTTTTTGGAATCTGCAATATTCAACTGTATCATTGATTTAGTATAGATTTAATTATATGCTTTAAATGTTAAATATGTTATTAATCTACGCTGCCTGTGTGTTACGACACAAAATTATTGAATAGCATAAAAATAATGTAAATTAACAATTAATGTAATTGTCTCGACAGTATTTTTTACAAAAGTGTTTATAAAAAGCTTTTCTGAACACAAAAAATCATTTATGTTGGTATTTTTTCTACTAGATGAAACCTGTATCAACAACTTAAATCATGATCGGTGTCTTTCAGTTATAGGACAATATTATGGTCCCATTATATTGGCTACATTTGTTCTCGTGGTCAATTTACTCGTCTTCAGTTTGATTGTAGCTAAATTTAAGTAAGTATTTAAAAAAAAAATCATACAGCTAGATGGATAGTCAGGCTGTTAGATGGATGGATAGATAGATAGATATATAGATATATAGATAGATAGATAGATAGATAGATAGATAGATAGATAGATAGATAGATAGATAGATAGATAGATAAATAGATAGATAGATAGATTGATTTAATGACCGACAGACATATAAATAGATAGATAGATAGATAGATAGATAGATAGATAGATAGATAGATAGATAGATAGATAGATAGATAGATAGATAGATAGATAGATAGATAGTTAGATAGATGGATGGATAAAGGGATGGATGGATGGATGGAGGATGGATGAATAGATGGATTTATAGATAAATAGATAGATTGATGAATGGATGAATAGATGGATGGGTGGATGGATAGATCGATTTTTAGATAGATTGAATTATTTAGAAATTTGAGATAATTAATTTAAATATCATTATGGAAATAAGATAAAACCTTATAATAAAACATGTTGAATCTTTTCAGCTCGGACATCATTACCATAGAAGAAAAATCTGTAGAGATTTGGCGTTTGCAAATGTTTAAATTAACAATGGAGTATTACAGAATAATTTTCCTACAACCACCATTACTCATCTTTTGTCTATGTTTCGGTATTTTTCGTTATTGTGAAAGCCGTAAGTAGACTAAAAATGTCATGTACATATATTTAAATCATTATACCATAGCTGATAAAGTTTACTTGTGAGAAAGGGAGAAAAATCAATCAGTGTACGAGGAAATAGGAAGCACTGATTTATAGTCTACTATTCTCTATAGACATCCTCGCCTTCAGTCGCCTATCTTCGTTTATTGGTCTCTGAGTGTTCTTAGCAAAATTGCATTGCGGGCCGAACTTCGGACGCCTCGTCCGAAGTTCGGCCCACAATGCAATTTTAACTAGCTTGTGACCTTATTGTAAATAATCAATTGACTGACTTATTATTTTGTAACAACATCATATTTATAAGAAAAGTATAAATTGCTTAATGTCTCCAGCACGTCAAATAATGTTGAAAATCGCTCACGTTTTATTATTCTTTTTCTGTATGTGGATTTTTTAAAACCTCTATGAATTAGTGAGCTGTTAAGTGATAAAAACTGATGGTTTTGACAGGTCTCTCACGGTCTGTGCCCGTCACGCAAGACTGTGGTTGGAAGAATTAAGAAATCGTATCTAACAGTAAGAGACCCAGAGGCAAAAATTACATTTCTTTGATAGCCTGTGATCAAGGCATTGACGCATTTGACATTGCCTAAATTCACATTCATTTAGAGGAGATTATGATAATATTTATGTGATTGAATTATTTAACTTCAGGGTCTAAAGAAACTCAAAAGGAGAAACGATTTACTTGCTTCCGTAGGTTGTGATGTCAATAATATATAAAATGGGAAAAATATCTGGAATCATTACTGATTGTTCCCCGGTCATGATTGGTGAGCATATTGGACTAACAACACTTGTCTGGAACAAAGTTACCAAAGATGCTAGAAAATTTTTTGATCATTACTGTATCATACACCGACAACGTATGTGTGTCAAACATCTTATGCCAGTAGTAACAAAAGCTATAAATTATATTCCCTCAAAAGCCCTGTTTCACCGCCAGTATTAGCATTCAGGGAGAATAAAGAGGTGTTATGTACACAGTGATGTAAGATGGTTGAGTTGAGGGAGAGAACATATTTGAAAAGCACATCATGATGCCTTTCATATTTTAATATATGTGCGCGCTTCTGTACAGTTTTCATTAATTTTTTTTTTTATTGTGAAAGCACTTGTGGTTAACAAATGTTTCCTTCAGTTATTTTTCTATTTCCTGCTTTTTTATTTTAAATAAATTTACTTTTGTACATATCATTAAAAATTGTTTACGTTTAAAAAAAATATGTTTATTTCGAATACATATGGCATATTTAGATTTGCTAAAATAAGCGGTGGAAAAGCAACATTTTATTATCTAACAAAATAACGATAAAACTCTGGACATTAAAACTACATCTGTAAACAAGCACATGTGTTCTACTCCACATAAATGTGCCAAGACAGACGCATCTTTTTTTAAAATTCTTGAAAACTCTCAATGCTTCAAAGTGAAATCAGCTGAGATCAAATCCTTTGACATTGTAGACTGGTCTCTACCTTTACTTGTATTTTTATCATCTGCTTGTTTAGCAAGAGTATGGGAAAAATTATGTCCCCTTTTTCAAACATACAGTGTAAATATTTTCTTCATATGTTAACTACTCTTATATTTTATTTTTACTTTCCCTCCATCTACATTTTTTACAGGAGAAGCAAAAGACGCCACACAAGCATCGAAATCGCAAACATTTGAACAAGAGGTCGTGCTGAATTTAAAACAACAAATTGATGACGGGTGGTTAGTTCAATACCAATTTTTACAAAACGCATATACATTTGTCAATGAAAGTTTATTCACTAAGGGTAAAAGTTTGTTCTGAGTTTAATATGAGTTTGTTTGTGAGCATTAGTAACAGGATTAATATTTTTAGCATATACAAGACACAAACATACATTTTATGTCGTAGTGTAGTGAATATCTCGTTCGTCATACTCGCGAAAAGTCATTTGGTTTAAACCCCTGTGGGAACAATTTTTAGAAAAATTAAAAATTTAATATTCTTTTCTGCTTTTTCTACCCCCCCCCCCTCTTTTTATTTTCGAATATAACTAAACCTCGTGTTAGGGTATGAAAATCACAGTTTATTGTTTGCTTGGAATGGTAGTAAAGGGTGGGTGGCAGCTAACAAGAACCAATGCGCACATGTCTCCACGTTTACTGGCTTTTTAAATCCTTTATATTTACTTCACCATCAACGTTGATTAAAGTAGGAAACTATTATCATTTGGTGATCAGCCACCATGATGTCATCATTGTCCTTTGACCATTGTATTAGGTCATTTTCCATTACGGTCGGGTCACTTCATGTTTCATGGGGGTCAATTTCGGTGGGTGTGGTACCACAATGACGTCGGACACGTGGTGCTGGTTAAGACGATTTCCAAGATGACGCCGGACAATTGATTCCGTCAAAGCTGGCGTCCAAGGTGGTGGCAAATATGACGTTGAATGCAGAGGCAGTAACTGCGCTTTTTGATTGATTAAATTAAATTATTTCTCATTTAAATATTTTAAAATAAATTTATGTTATTTGTATTTGCAATTAATAATAATTAGTTTGAACCGTGTTTGATTTTAAAAAAGTTATTTAATTTAAAATATTACATTGGTTCTTAATGTTTTATAAATAAGCTACATGATTATGTTATTTTAAAATTATTTAATTTTTTATCATTATTATTTTATTAATTTTTTTTTTTTTACAATGGTTCTCAAGCTTTTATATATTAGGGAAAAGTTAATTATTATTGTTTTGATTCTTTTGAAATTTTTTATTATTTGTCATTTTTTAAAAATGTTTCAATGGTTCTCAAGCTTTTTTAAACTCAATTTTTTTATATTATTTTCAATATCACAATGGTACTCAAACTATTTCATACGTATTATGTGTATGTATTTTATTTGTTGAATGGATTCTTAGTACGCTTTTTATGGGTTTTATGTTGTTGGGTACCGTATTTTATTTATTGTACCCAGCTGGACAGGTTTTGTTGGTGGCGGATCTAATTATAGTAAACTGTTTTGGGCTGATAATGGTATATGTTACAGTCAGGAATTGTGGCGAATATGGGATATTTGCATCCGCCCTTAGCCACAGATATCAGTGATCACTTAACATTAAGTCCATACGGTTATAAGACAAAATGAGACCACAGTCCTTTGCAAGGCAGGCTAAAGTCAAACAAGTCAAATACTATCGAAATATATCTGTAAGTTTAATATATATAATAAATAAGTCCTTCTGTTTCTATCTACCACAATATCAATTATCTTTTACTATTATTAACAACCCCCCCCCCACCTAAAAAAATACTACTCTTCATGTTGATAACATCTCAAACCACCATTCTCTCTCCATATCCTTTCACTCCTTGTGCGTCTTTGTTTGTAAGACGCACAATAGCCTGGTGCGCACACTACACTTACGTACCACATTTAAGTCATTATCACACCATAACATCCGACCGTAACAGGTGGTTGTATAAAGTATGTACATGAAGTTATGAAAAGTTTATCCGGCATCCTTCCGTCTCGCGAGACGATGGTGCATCACCGTTGGGTTGGGTTGCATTTCCTCGAGTGACTGTGCAGTCCTATCCTTGAGTGACAGTCTTTGCCACAGTTTTTACACACGAGTTCTGTGCTTCCAAATGTTTTGGCCTTTCTCCTAGCTCTTCTGTCTGCAGCCTCCTCCATTCTTCGCTCCTCGGCTACTATCACGCCCTCTTTGACAACTGTGCGCCACGTAGATCGGTCTTCTGCCTTACACTCCCAGTCACTTGTATGTATTTTGGCTGCTTTCATGTCCCTTTGACAGACATCTTTAAATCGCAAGCGTGGGCGACCTGTTTTCCTCTTTCCTGAAGCAAGTTCACCATATAGGAGGTCCTTCGGGATGCGGCCGGGGCTCATTCTTTTGACATGTCCTAGCCACCTCAGGCGTCTTTCACTAAGAATTGAGAACATGCTTTGGGTATTGGCACGCGTTAGTACCTCACTATTAGGCACTTTTTCTTGCCATTTAATACCAAGGATGCGGCGCAAGCATCTCAAATGGAAGCTGTTAAGCTTACGCTCTTGTGATGTATAAGTGGTCCATGTCTCGCTCCCATATAGTAGTGTACTGATGACACAGGCTCGATAGACGCACAGTTTGGTTTTCTCCGTTAGCTTGGTGTTTTGCCAGACCCGCTTATTTAGTTTAGCCATTGTTGCGGCTGCCTTGCCAATTCTGCTGTTTATTTCTTCTTCAATGGACAGTGTATTGGAGACCTTGGATCCCAAGTAGGTGAAGCTGTCCACAACCTCCAAGTTTTCATTATCGATATTTATGGTAGGAGGAGGTCGAGTGTCTTGGGCCATGATGTTTGTCTTTTTCAAGCTGATTTGCAGACCAAATTCTTTGCAGGCATTGGAGAAGCTTGACACGAGTTGTTGCAAACCAGATTCTGTATGTGCTGTTAGTGCCGCATCATCCGCAAATAGTAGCTCTCGAATTAGGACATCCGTCGTTTTGGTCTTGGCTCGGAGGCGGGCAGTGTTGAAAAGTCCTCCATCAGCTCTGGTATGTAACCAGATTCCCTCACTGCTATCCTTGAATGCGTATCGAAGAAGTACAGAGAAGAATATTGCGAAGAGTGTTGGTGCGAGTACACAACCTTGTTTAACTCCGCTGCTGACAGGGAAGGCCTCTGACTTAGCTCCATCGAACTGTACTGTGCCAAGCATATTTTCATGGAACTGTCTGATGATGGCAAGTAGGTGAGGGGGACATCCAATTTTTGCCAGTATTTGGAATAGCCCGTTGCGACTGACTAAGTCGAAGGCTTTTGTAAGGTCCACAAATGCAATGTATAGTGGCATCTGCTGCTCTCTGCATTTTTCCTGGAGCTGTCGTATGGAGAACACCATGTCTATGGTAGACCGACCGGACCGGAAACCACACTGAGATTCTGGATAGACGCGGGATGCTACAAGTCGTAGCACTGGTCTG
>MUZC01002977.1:327028-357620 GCA_002072015.1 Radix auricularia
AAAAAAAAAAGAAGTAAATAATAAAAAAGTAAAAATTTAAAAATAAAATAGAAATGTAGCTAATATATAAAAGATTTAGAACAACTAAAATATTTGAAAAAAAATCAAACCAACATGGTTCAAATTAGTATAAATATATTAAAAATAAAATTTCAAAGAAGATTAAAAAGCGATATATCTTAATTTAGTTAGGCAAAAAAAAAGCAGTAATTGCCCTTACATTTGACGCCATCTTGGTCGGAAACTACGCGTCCGGAGCCATCTAGGACGTCATCTGGGTCGGAACACGTGTCCGGTGCTATCCTAGTCGCCGTCTAAACCAGCACAACGTGTCCAGCGCCACTTTGCTCCCATACCCACCGAAAGTGACACCCATATAAGCGGAAGTGACCCCATATAACCGGAAATTACCCAACACAACCGGAAATGAACTCATGCAAAATTAAAGGACATTGTGATGACGACATGGGGCCTGACGCCACAAATAATAATCGCTTCATAGAAAAAATGATTACTACCGTCGTCTCTTGGTCGAGGAAAAGCCAAGGTGAAAAAAATGACCCATTTCCGGGACTCTATCGAGAAAAGTTTTTGCACGTAGACTTGTGTAAACTAACTATGCATTGTATCGAAATTTAATCAATTGAATGTATCGTCATATTTTATCTCTTTATAAATGTATATTGGCCATCTGTTGTTGTTAATATCCACATATTTGCTGAGTTCCTTTAAACGATCGGTGACTACCCCTCACCCCCACCCGTCGCGATTTGGGAGTTAAGTCACTTTCAGTCTGTAAATGTTTGTTTTGAATGTAATCAATAAATTTCGTTCTGTCCTATATATAAATGATTTAAGTCAAAAACTTTATTTTACGGGTTTTTTCCATTACATTTTGCTGCTGTTTGTGTCAGTTCCCTTACGCCTCTCCATAGTTTTTGCACTATATTATGGGCAAGTCTGTGACTATTCTACCCCACGCGTCGTATCTTGCTAGATATAGTCATTCCTATTAGTCAGGTCGATCAAAACTAAAATTGCAAACGCGTTATCGAGGGAGAAGCGACATGGTAGATCAAGCTATTTCGCTCAACATTATCTACAACTTAATGCTTTTCTTACCTCTTGATTTATTAACTATGGATCAAGGCTAATAGTATTTTCTAATGTAGTGCCTCTCAAAATATAAGATCATTTGGATAATAACAGCCACTTGTTTCAGAATAGATTAATTTTAATGTGTGTTCCACAATGTTAATATTTATATCTTAATCAATAAATTTCAAAATTAATTTTTCATCAAGAAAATAAAAACAATGCCCTAATTTTCAGGTTTTTCAAGCGCCTCAGTGAATATAAAAGAATTGGTTAGTAATTTTCGTTCATTTATGTCATAAAAAAATATTGTTCTCATTTCCAAGGCATACTTTTTATAAACTCATAATTATCACAAATAATAATTTAACTTTCTTATAGATTGTCAATGACCATAATCATAAGTAAAATTCTATACAAATTTGAGGGTAAAAATTGATGGCAGATCATTGTTTATACATATTCACAAAATAAATTATTCAAATGTTTTTTTGTTTTTTTATTTCATCAAACTCTTTGACACTGAAAAATTGTATGGCACCTGTCCGTCTGCGAAGATGATTTATTTATCTTTATTATTAGCAGCTCGTGGTGTGACTAATGAGACCCATCCTCGAGTTGCAGTCTCTTCTGCATGTCACAAAGATAAATGCAATGGGGCAGTGTTTTCCTGGACGCCCTCCTCACTATTTTTTCAACTGCTTTCTTCCCAATTTGCTCCTTCGCTTTTAATAATCCTTCTATCACTACAGACGGCCACGTGGTCCTAGACTCAGCCTAATTTTCCCAGTTTTGTATGTCAATGTTGGCTGCTTTCATGTCTCTTTTGAAAATGTCCGTGCATTTAAGACATAGTCAATCGAGTAACCTTTTCCCTGTCGCAAGCTTGCTGAATAGCGCTTCCTTGGGTATACGACCAGTTTGCATTATCTTGACTTGTCAAAGCCGACGGAGGTATTTTTGACTTAATATGGTTGTAATGCCACTCATGCTTGCTTGAGCTAGGTCCACTGTGTTGAGAGCAATATCTTGCTGTTTGACGTCTGGGATTCGGTGCAGGCATCTTATGTGTAAGCTATTGAACCTTATTCTATGCCTGGTGTAGATGGTACAAGATTCGCAGCCATATAGAAGTGTGCTCAGTACGGAGGCCTCGTATACCTGCAGCTTAGTTTTTTCTGTGACGTTGAGATTGAACCAGACTATTTTGTACAGTCTTTCCACTACAGTTACGGAATTCCCGATCCTACCAATGATCTCATCTTCAAATGTGAGAGGGCTCGAGATGTTCGATCACAAATATGTATAGCTGTCAACACATCCAGGTTGGCGTCGTCAATATTTGGGATGGAGGCAGCATCATGTTCTATTATGAAAGTTCTCTTTTTTGCTAACGGTTCGGCCTAACTCTTTGCAGGCTTTGGAGAAACTGGATGCAATGTTCTGCATTTTTTCTTCTGTATGACATGTTAAAGTGGCATCGTCTGCAAATAAGAGCTCACGCAGCAAAAACTGCGTTCATTGCTTTAAGCTGACAAAATCAAAAGCTTTAGTTTGGGCGACGAACGAGATGTATAGTCTTATGGTGCTCCCTACATTTCTCATGCAGTTGATACCTTGAGAATATCATGTCTATAGTTAATCTGCCGGATTGAAAGTCAAACTCGATTCTAGTAGTGCACTCGAATCTAGTCTGTAGCCATGTTAATGCAGCTCGGGCGTATGCCTTTCCAACTATACTTCAAGACTACACTTCACACACATCTTTTCAAAATTTGTTTTCAAAATTATTCGGCTGTTCTCCATTGGAATTTTAGATGAGTATATACCTATGCGTAATTTGCCCTTGTTTTTGTTGCAATACCATTTCTTTGTAAGTAACCTTACACTGCTCGCCACTTAGGAATGATATCAGTGGCACTGTGGTAGCTGCGTGTGAGGAGAGCACTGGCCATTAGTGTGCGTCTAGTGATTATAAGTTCTAATTGGTGCCACTGTTTAGAGTGTGGATGCTTCCATGACACTTGGTGGATTTCTTTGCAGTGCGAGGAGATATTTTTTACACATCGTCCATGTAATCAGAATATCTCCAGCAATCTCTGGCCATTTTCATTTAGCCTGCCTCTTCCAAAACAAACGTTGCTCTTTTGCCAGGACATGTGATCATTTCAAACTCTTGTATTGAAGTCACCAATCAAGTACATTGTTTCGTTTGTGGGTAGGCTGCCTAGTGCTTGATAAAGATCTACATAGAACTTGTTTTTCGCTTCTGAGCTCATGAATAGAGGTGGAACAAAAGCACTGATGATGTTGTCTAATAATATTGATGATGTTAATAGGCATTTGGTTAGTATTCTGTTAAAGCCCTTGTTACGTGTTCTATGGAGGAGCAGAGTCCACTTTTTATGGCAATGCCACATGGTGCCTTGATGTGTCTGTACTTTAACTTTGCCAGAAGAAAATTCATTCATTCCTTTATAATAACACTTTTTTAGTCTAGTCTCTCTAAAGGCAGGCAATCTCGATATTTAGTCTGCTAATGCTGAATGTCTTCCTGTCATCATTCATTAGCTGCAGTTTGGCATTTTTGCCTTGACATATATTCCTAACGTCCAAGCTTGCTTGTCGAATAGCTGGAGTCTTCTTTTCTTTTTCCTTTTTTTATTTCGAGATGCAGGATTTTTTGACTTCCTATTAAAATGTTTCTCTGAGCTCAATGCACCTAGTGGAGGAAGTAGGTAATGGCGCAATAGCACCTTATTTGGCTGGGGGCTGCCTAGCTTGAGTCGGGTGGTAGCTATCCAGACAGACATGGCGATAACTCCCAGCCTCAAAAGCATAACCTGCCGATTAGCTCTACGTCAATTGAATTATGGCTTATAACTAGTAAACTGCTACTTTTCATCCTGTGTTTATACTTGTGGCGATGCTTGTGAGTCCGCACCATTAAAGACAAAGCCTGGACGAATTAGTATGGAGAACCAGCTGCTGTCCTAACAGCAAATCCTCCATTCCACCCCAATGGTGGATACAAGGGAACAACTAATGTAGTTACGGCTTGGCACAAATAAAATCACATTAGCTGCCGGAATGCATTTTGTTTCAATACCAGACTGCCTTAGGAGCTCAATTTCCTGATTTTCTGACGGGTTTTACTCACAAAGCCCTTCATGTGTGGATGAAACCGCTACGAAGAGGAGGTTAGGAATAAGAGTTTCCCTATCCTTGATGAACTTCCGACCATGTTTAATAACTCTTTTAAATAGTCTTTTAAAGTTGCTTCAATGATAAAATATCGCGTTTCATTTTAAGACCTAGTTATACTTCTAATTCCTAACAAAAATTTCAAACAAAATAGGGAACAACTTTGTAAGGTTTTAGATTTAATGAAGGTTCTAAGCATGTTTGGATAATCCTAATTGTGGAAAAAAGTCAGAAGTCACAAGGCTAGAGCTCTTTATGGGGCATCCCGCAAAACCACCTAAGCCCCCCCCCCGTAAGGAACGTACCAAATGATAGGTCCCCCGGCGCAGTCGCTTCTGACGTGGCCACCTGGGCATCCAGGACTTAAGGTCGAAAATGCCTTCCACTAAAGCTACCTCACGGGTAAAATTTTACCTACTTCGACTCGCTATCATTTCGCCGCCACCATGGCAAAGTTAATGAGTCTCCGTGGCTTTGGATGCCGCAGAGTGGGGATAAACATTGACATACATAAGGTGTAACACCCAAAAAAAGGTTTCATCACAGCTGGTGTCCGCTGTTTATCTGTATTGATCCTAAGCCGATACCACTCAAAGGTATTTCTAGTAAAAATGAGGGGGGACCAGACCGTTGCTTGGGAATAACACGACCCTCAACGGGTACTGTTGTATTGCAAAGTTTTTAGTCAATTTTTAATTGTTTATGGAGCGTAAATAGTCAGCATGAAATACCCCCCACATAGAGTATCTATGATCAACATCACCCACAATTTGCAACGAGTAGACGTAAGGAATTAACGAAAAGGAAAACGAAGAAAAAACAAATTGTTGGAGATTCATTTAATATCAAATGGACTTTATTTTCACATTCTCTTTTACCCCTTTAGCGTATACATGGATTGGAATGATTCTTTAAAATACTATTTACATGTTATTTAATAGTTTTGTAACGGAGTTATTAATAAAAATAACATTTTAGTATTAATGAAATTTTAATCTTTGTCTTATTTATGATAATTCTTAAATATTAAAAAAATAAATTATTTATTTGATAGGAAAGATAAATGTCAACAGGATACTTGACAATTTTCAAAAAACATCAGAGGAACTATACTCGAGCTTCTCAAATGAAATGGGGTACGCCTAATGTTCAACAATTCGAATTTTTTATAATATTAATAAAATTCTAAAATTCTATTTTACTTTGCATTTCTCATAAAATACTGTTTACAATGGGGCCAAATTAATGTCTTGATACTGTATTATTTAGAGTCAAATTTTAAAAAATAACATAGAAAATGCGATTTGGTTTCTTATTTTCTGGCTGCTAATGTTGAAGTTGTGGTCTGTCTTCTGCAGGCAGATTGGAACTCTCAAGACATTACAGGAAGAGTCAAAAAAGGCTATTTCAGAAACAAGTAAGAACAGTTAATTTATAGATATTTTGTAAAACAAGACAATATTTAGATGAACAAATATGAAGCAATCTTAAGCTGAATATTAAACATCATTGAAAATCTATCAATTTTGTAACATTACCAAGTATATATAGATCTATATAATTTTTAAAAAATAATATTTTTAAAAACCCAGTAATTTCGTATTTAAAAATGATAAGTTATAAATACATTTTTGTAAATACTTTATTTTCAACAGATGATTTGATAAAAAATGTTCAGAACCAGCTTGAAACCCTTATAAAAGCTTCGGAAATGACTAATCCTAAGTGTAACTATCTATTTTTAACATTTCTTATGAGTTTTTGAGAAACAGTTTGCAAAGAAAAATTGTATTTACATAGATTAAGATATTTTGTTGTCTAATTGGTTTAAGAAACATCGTCCATTCTATTTCAGCTTTTGAATTAAACAAAGGCATACCTATATCCAGGCTTGTTCATGGGACATATTTTTCTGTCAAATCCCATCCCATGGCAATTTATGCCTGTCCCATCCCATCCGACCTCATGGGATACTATTTAAAATCAAATTATGAAATTTATTAAAGTTTAGGTTTATTACCTACTAAAAAGGAATACCTATACTAATAGATATGCAAAATTAATAAAATGTATTAAATTTATGTCTGTGCAGTATCATTCAGACATTCTGATTTTATTAGACCATTTCTGAGTCGCTCTGCCCTTTCAGCAAATTATCAATATCCCGCTGATCGACTGCTTCTACAAATACCGTTAATTCGGGTAATCCATGAACACTTTCCACAATGTTCATCTTACGTGCAAATCTGATGTACACAGAGTTTATAACGAGAGCTGGTGACATCCGTTCTCGTAACTTACTCAACAACAATCTGGCCGTACTAAATAAGCGCTCTACTGCTGCCGATGATGTTTATTTTTCCAATAATTTAATGGTTGTGAAGTTGGTCTCCGTAATTTTTCCAACATGGTGACTTCATCCTCAAGGCATTTGTTCCTCCTGAGGCCATCAAACTTAAGTGCTTTGTATTGCGGAGGATCAAAGTAAGTCAAAATAACTTTTCGACTTTAGTTCTACAATTCCTGCTAAATTACATACAGCAGATGATTCAGAAGAAAGATTTAAATCCTTGATGAATGAAATAACAGTTGGAACAACAGACTTAGATAAAGCGACCCAGTCATTGGCTCATTTATTAGTATCAACATTCATTTTCTTCTGAATAGAAACTGATATGACCATGTCTTCTATTTTGGCTGTAATGCCAACTCCAGAAAAGAATTCCACAGTGATTGCCAGAGGACTGCCTTAATATGGCCAACGTTTTTCTCCAATAATATTGTGAAAGTTATGGCAGTATATCTTCACCATGCTGCTGAAATTTCTTCGTCAATATCAACAATAAGTTTTTACAACTGGTAGTCCAGGACGAAGTATAACAGCAATATTGAATGAGATGTAGTACCATTAATTTCTAGTTAGTCCACACACAAAAAAAGAATTTTTCATGTAAATACAGAATTCCTCTTATCTGAGCCTAATGCGGAATGTGATTTAAGAATTCTACACCATCTTCAATAAAGTAAGGCGAGTAATTCTTTTTAATGGCCATTGAAACTTCGGTAATATGATGGCCATTCACGTTTTACTTATATTGTTGGTATTGAAAATGGCAGCTGTAATGACTTTGCCTGAAGAGTAGGGTAATATGTTTTAATAAATAAAAATTGATCCATAAATTGATTTACTCCAGTCATCAAGCCTCTGCTGAAACTATCAGTAATGTATGTTGATAACCTGTGCTCAGTACAACTAAATCGGTGAATTTCTGTATTGGTATCAAACTGTCCATCAAATACTGCCACCATGGTTGCTGCATTATCAATACACACATACAATGGAATGGAGAATGTGGTAGAATTGACAATAATTCATGTAAAAAAAAAATAAGGTGCATAAATTGTGCAGTATAAGATTAATTATTATCAATATCATTAATAGACAGAGGAAAAGTAATCTATTCCCAATTATTAATTAGTCAAAATGCAATAGTTCCTCCAAAAGGCAACATATATGTTCGTTTTGAGGACCAAAAGTCAACTATTCCGGAAATTGTGCATTCTGGATCTTGTGCCATATTTTAAAACAATTTCTGAACTGCAGTTTTGTGAATTTTCCTTGCTTCAAAATAGAACGAGTCACTGTTTGCAATGATGTTGTGTAATCATATATCTTGTTTGCAGCGTAAGTAAATCTTACAGCAAAGTTAACAGCATCACATATAATGTCACATACTGCTGAAATGGATACTGTTGGATGTGATGTAATTACTTCAACAACCGTTTTCTGCCACGCATTCGTCAATGTTGGTGGCGACTTTGATACTTCCGGCTCCTTGGCTTCAAACTATCTTTAGTTGTTAGTAGAACCACCAGAACCACATTTCATGCTATGCTGTATTTCAACTCCGTAACTTCTTTAATTAACCCATTCTCCATTAATAACCTTATACTAACTGCATAGCCTTTTACCCATTACACAGCAAAAAATGGTGCTAGAATACTTTCAGATATTCTAACTTCTTTAATATCACCTATTGAAGACTTTACATGTTCTTTTTGAACATCAATAAAGTAGCATTCTCGATCACTCAAAATCTAAGCAACCACAGTTTTAGTTAGATAATGGAACTCATATTTTTTGGGTCAATTTTTGGGTGCTAGACTTACACAGCCTGTACTCAGTAACACGTGACTACAAGTGACTGCCTTTGTTCTGTACCGTAGTAGCATAAATCAATGGTTTAAACTGTATGTAAAAGAACAGAAATAAGAGTGCTAAATAAAGAAGGATGATAATCATCTGTATTATATTATATTATATATAAATATATATTCTTTTTAGAGTTTACAACAATATTATATATATATCATAATGCAACAATAATATATCTAACACCTGACTTCACAAATTATTTAAAGTTATCAATTTAGAATGAAATTTAGCAACGAAACAGATTACTGAAGATTAGAACGAGCTTTGTATGTACCACTCGCGAGAGACGATAATCAACAATGGTTGACTAGTCGCGCGCATGCGCAATGTGCCAGTCTGGCAGTGTTACTGGTCGCCAGATTGAGAAAAACCTAGAAAAACCTTTAAATACATGGGAAATACAAATATGTGCTGTCCCATTCCAAACCATCCCATGCGACGTTTTCCATAGGTATCCCATTGGAATAACATTCCTATGGAAAAGCCTGACTATATCCCAAATAACATTTTGGATAAATGCAATTTAAAAAATAAAAAGACACGTCTAATTCTTTTTCAAAAATCTAAATCTATTATGATGCATTTTAAAACAATATTTATAATTAAGACTTTGTATTAATTTCATTAAATTTGAATGATTATTATTATTTTGTAAAAATTTTCGTTTATTTTTTATAAAATTGTAATAAGCCGATCTGAGTAAAGTTGATAACAAAGAAAATCTACAACAAAGTGAGAACGCAACAGGCGAGATTGTAATTGCAAAGATTGATGGGATTAAAAAAGCTTTAGATAGTTTATCGACAACAGCAAGTAGTATTCATCACAAGCAGACGATTTTCGAAGGTAAGTTTTGAAAATAGAGATCTCTCTCTTCTGAGAAATTCAAAAAGACTTAGAATCTACTTCATTGGAGATTTGTGAACAATTAGTAAACTCTCACCCTAGAGGTTCAGTTAATGCATTCACTAAACATTCACTGTTGATAATAATCTGTATGAAAGGAACGTCAGTAAAAGATAAGATTAAAATTATGTCCTAAATTTTAGCAACATATTTTATTGTCATTTAAGCTATTTTTATTTAATTCTGATTTGTTTTTCCAACAAAAAAATATTAAGTATTCTATTGCATTCATCTATAAAAATGAAAAATATGTAAAGTTCACTTTTTAACATTATTGCTCATTCAGTCCATTAATTGACCAATTTACACTTTAATGTCCTGTATAAAATGAGAACTGTAAGTGTTTATTTGGAATTTATCAGATTATTTGATAAAAAGGAAATTAGATTTCTTATCAATTTAATTTAACTAAAAAAAAATAAAGTTAATTACAAGCTTTTAAAAGATTGTTTTAGAAAATGCTGGGAAAAACTTCAAATTGCTTTTGAAAATATTACAAAATATTACACATCATTTTGTAAAATGTATTTTAAAAACAATTTCCTTCTTAATGCATGCCATTTTCTTTTAATTTGTTAATATTTTTCTTTCTAAATTGAAGTATTTAATATTTTTATATTACCATTAAAGCCCGTCAATCGACAGTTTTAAGTGAAGGGTTACCTGTAAAGTTCATGGCAGGACATCACAATATCCATATCAAATGAAACATCATATATCGTAATTTCAGACAGAAGCTTTGTCCACAGACCTTACCAGAGACCGCCGTTTCCTTAACCACAACGATGATTTTAAAAAACCTTTCCTCCCTCCCCACACTACGATGTGTCAAGAGACCCGACCCCACCCAACATAATCTGACCAAATACCCTTCCTCCCAATTGCTACGGTATGGAGAGATACCAAAACCAGTGTATTTTCAATCACCTTACCTCTCTCCCTAAACCAAAGCATGTAAATAGACCATACCTCCATAACCACGGCGGTCTGTTTAGAAATCATACCTTCCTGCTCCCCGGTAAGTGCATAGATCATACCTTCACATTGCGGTCTCTCAGAGAACTGACCTTGCTTCCACAGCAGTTTGCTAATAGACACTACCTACCCTCTCTACACCGCTGTCGGTCCAGGGACCCTAACTCAATGCCACCAGGGTATGTCCACACACCCCATCTCTTCGCCGCATCCGTTTGAAGATACAGTACCTCCCCAATCTCACAGTCTGTCCAAAAATCTACCTTTCCGCTAAACACCGCGCAATAGAGACCCTACATAGTACATACAAGTGACTGTGAGTGTACGGCTGAAGAGCGATGTACTTGGCGCTCAGGTAACAAGGAGGGCGTCATAGTGGCCGAACAGCGAAGAATAGAGGAGGCTGCAGACAGAAGAGCTATGAGAAAGGCCGAAACATTTGGAAGCACAGAACTCGTGTTTAAAAACTGTGGTAAAGACTGTCACTCAAAGATAGGACTGCACAGCCACTCGAGAAATTCAACCTAACTCAAATGCTGAATAAAATACTTGTAGCTAATTATTTACTAGTGTACGTGGGGTGCAGAAGATAAGATGAACTTTTTCTCCTGATTACATAAACGTATAACGCAATAATATTATATGTAGAATGAGTGTAAGTAACAGATAAGGTTAAATAAGGGAAACGTATGACTCTAGATTCAAGGTTTTGCATGCGTTCTGATTGGATCGTGTTGTCCATATTTAGCAAAGTTGCATGCGGTTCACATGAGTCATCGGCTTGTGATAATTTAGCGGATAACTTTGAAGGGACAAAGAAGCTCTAAATATTGATTAATTATAACGGATATTTGAGAAATAGCTCCATAAACACACATTTATTGATAATAGATTAAGATATAACTTGTTGGCACATTGTTATAATAACTGTTCGCCTTCTAATCAAACTTATGAATGCTACATAAAATACAAAAGCATACTTGTATTTAAAAGAATAGATGCATCTGATTTTTAGGGTTTACTTTATTTTCAACAGAGGAAATAAAAAAAGATCTTCCAAACAAGCTTGAAAACCTTTTAAAGGCATCGCAGATTGCTAATCCAACTTGTAATTATCTCTATTGATTATTTTTAACGATTTTTAGAGAACTAGTTTGAAAAGCGAAATGTTTGTTAACATAGATTAAATTATTTGGTTGGCTGAATGCGCTAAGAAAATTTTTCATTCTATTTAAGCTCATGAATATAACAAGGTCATACCTATATCTTAATTAACATTTTTGGTTAAACAAAAGTAAAAAATAATAAAAAAACATATTTAAAAAAAAAATACTCGTATTCGACTATATTAAATATTTACAAAAATAATAATTCGTATACACGATTTTGTGTTTATGCCATTTAATTTTCATTTCATTAAAAACGTTTCTAGTACCCGATCCGAGTAGTAATGACGTCAAAGAAATGCCACAACAAAATGAGAACGCAACAGCCGAGAGGTTGATTGCAAAGATTGATGGATTTGAAAAAATGTTATATGCAATTTCGAGAGCAATCAGAATAATTCAAGAAAAGCAGACGAAATTCGAAGGCAAGTTATTGACAAGTAGAATGTTTTTTATTGTTTTTTTTAGAGGATACTTACTTCTATAATAATTATTGAACAATTACAAAGATGTTTTCTGAGACGTTTAAGAACAGTTACTTCGATGGAAAGTTAGAAAGCGCTCTTTGCAGAGGTTGAGTAATTTATTTTTCTAAATATTGATTTAGGAAGAAAATTATTTCTTAAATTTTAAGCAAATTAACTGTCTTTTATTTAAGATCTATTAACATAAATTTGCCTTTTATAAAAAATAAAAAAAAGGACTTGAAATAATGAAAAACATATAAAGATAACTTTTTAACAATATTCCTCTTTCATTCTATTACAAGACTAATTGACACGTTTATGTTCGCATTAAAAAGGGAGATGTATTGGTTTATTTTAAAGTTATCAGTTTATTTTGTTTAAGGAATGTAAATAGAATTTCTTTTTAAAAAAATATACTCAAGAATTTTCAAGTTAATGGTAAGTTGACGGAAGATAAGGTAAAAAAAATGCGTTAAAACCTTAAATTGCTTACAAAAATGTTCGACATATATTTTTAATTTGTCTATAAAAATATGTTATTCTTAGCGCAAGTTATATATTCTATTTCAAATTGACATTTTTAAATTTATTTTCTACTAGAAAGATTAAGCCATTTAAACACCTAATCTAACCCAAAATTATTCTTTCTTCCAACCGAAACCTGAGTTTCCATTAGCATTCATAATTTTTCTGTGGGCCTTGAAATCATATTTAGTGTATGTCCCAACTCTCTGTTCAACTAGCTAGCGTCATACTCATTCGGAGCTATCACAGTGCCGACTGTGACACGGATCATTCACGTGTAGCCAGCAAGGTACAAATAATGATAAAAAACTCGTACCACTATAAGAAATCGGGATGTCCATGCATCAAAGCCATCTACATGACAGAGACCTAACATAATGTAGCTGTTCACAGACAAGGAGAAGGAGGGTCTCTCAAAGATGTCCCAATAAGTCAGAATTGACTCCGAACTGACGCAATAAATAAAAATAATCTATAAATTTGCAAAACAAGGCTTTTGCAAAAATTTAAACAAAAACACTGAATGGTTTGATGTACATTGGGACGAGATGAAACCTGTCATAAAACCACAAGTAAAGCTCTTATGGCTTTCAAGGAAAAGCCAACACACGACAGGCTGCATACGTAAAAAATAGAAAAGTTCCTTGCGCATAAAGTTGCACGTACATGTGACTATACCTAATGGCTTAACCTCAGTTCCAGCATACAATCAGCTGCAGACATGGGCAATGCAAAAGCCATTTATGAAAACATCAAAAATGCAACTTGCCACTTGACGTCCAAAGTTGCTTTCCTAAAGCCCAAAAGTGGGAAAATTATCCAAGACCAGAAAGCACAGCTAAAACGGTGAATGAGCAAAATCTGGAATTGTATTCAACAGTTACCACAGTCGTCTGCACCACTCTAGATGACATCCCAGGTATGCCCCTCATGGAAGAACTTAATGTAGTGCCAAAACAGAAGAACTGAGCAAATCAGTCGACAGCCTTGTTCGTGGAAAAGCGCCTGGGAACGATGGAATACCACCAGAGTTTCTAAAGAGTGGCAAGACAGCTTTACTCCAACCATTGCACGAGCTTCTGTCCCTCTGCTGGGAACAGGGCTACATTCCCAAAGACCTAATGGAAACAAATATAGTAAGACTATATAAAAACAAAAATGATAGGCTTGATTGCAATAATTATAGCAGAATTTAACTCATTAGTATTGTAGGAAAGTCCTTTGACCGTGTCATACTAACACGTTTCCAGATTCTAGCATCCCGTGTCTTCCCAGATTTTCAGTGTGGTTTCAAGGCTAGTCGATCTACTATAATTATGGTGTTTTCCGTACAATAGCTACAGGAAAAATGAAGAGAGTATCAGATGCCACTATACATTGTCTTTATGGACCGTAAAAAAGCATTGATTTTGTCAGACGCAACGGGCTATTCAAAATACAAGCAAAAATCGGCTCTACCCTTACCTACTTGTCATCATCAGACAGTTCCATGAAAATATGCAGGACACAGTGCGGTTCGATGGAGCTAAGTCAGAAGGCTTTCCAGTCAACAGTGGAGTTTATCTAGGTTTTGTAGTCGCACTAACACTGTTCGCAATATTCTCTCTGTACTTCTTCGATACGACTTCAAGGATAGCAGTAAATACATTTGTTTACACACCAGAGCTGATGGAGGACTTTTCAATACAGCACGCCACCGAGCAAAGTCCAAAGCGACAAATGTCCTGATTCGTGAGCTACTATTTGCGGATAATGCGGCAATAACATCACACTCGGAAAATGGATTGCTACAACTCGTGTAAAGCTTATCCAATGCCTGCGCAGATTTGTGTCTTCAAATCAGCTTGAAAAAGACAAACATTAGAGCTCAAAAACACTTGAACTCATCCTAGCATAAATATCGATAATGAAAACTTGGAGGTTGTGGAATGCTTCACCTATAAGGGGCAGAAGGTCTCCATACACTGTCCACTGAAGAGGAAATAAACAGCAGAATTGGCAAGGCAGCTGCACAATGGCTAAACTGAATAAGCGGGTCTGGCAAAACACCAAACTAACGGATAAAACCATACTGTGCGTCTATGGAGCCTGTGTCATCAGTACACTACTACATAGGAGCGAGACATGGACCAGTTATACATACCAAGAGCGCAAGCTTTATAGTTTCCTTTTGAGATGCCTGCGTCGCCTCCTTGATATTAAATGGCAAGACAAAGTTCCTAATAGTGAGTTCCTAATGCGTGCCAATACTTAATGCCTGTTCTCAATCCTTAACGAAAAACACTTGAGATTGCAACTACATGTTAAAATATTAAGTCCTGGACTTTCTTCCGGAAAGAGGAAGACAGGTCACAAACGCCTGCGATTTAAAGATGCATGTCAAAGGGACATAAAAGCAGTTTGAATACATCCAAGTGACTGTGAGCATAAGGCAGAAGAGCGATATACTTGGCGCACAGTTATCAAAGAGGGCGTCATAGTATTTGAAGCGCGAAGAATGGAGGAAGCTGCAGACAGAAGAACTATGAGAAAGGCCAAAACATTTGGACGAACAGAACTCGTGTGTAAAAACTGTGGTAAAGACTGTCACTCAAAGATAGGACTGCAGAGCCACTCGAGAAAATGCAAACCAACACAACGGTGATGCACCCTCGTCTCGCGAGATTAAAGAATGCCGAATAAAATACGTGTATCTAATTATTTACTGGTGTACGTGGGGTGCAGATGATCAGATGAACTTTTTCTCCTGTTTATATAAACGTTAAACGCAATAATATTATATGTAGAATGAGTGTATGTAACATATAAGGTTAAATAAAGGAAACGTATGACTCTAAATTCAAGGTTTGCATGCGTTCTAATTGGATCGCTGTGACCAGATGTAGCCACGTTGCAATGCAGTACATTTGAGTCATCGACTTATGAAAAATTAGCGGATCACTTTTAAGGGACAAAAGAGATCTAAATAATGATTAATTCTAACGGATATTTGAGAAATAGCTCCATAAACACATATTTATTGATAATAGATTAAGATATAATTTGTTAGCACCTTGTTATTATAAATGTTCTCCTTCTAACCCAACTTAGGAAAATTAAATACAATACAAAAGCATACTTGTATTAAAAAGATTAGATGCATCTAATTTTTAGTGTTTACTTTATTTTCAACAGATGAAATTAGAAAAGATCTTCCAAACAAGCTTGAAAACCTTTTAAAGGCATCGCAGATTGCTAATCCAACTTGTAATTATCTCTATTGATTATTTGTATTGAGTTTTAGAGAACTAGCTTGAAAAGCGTAATGTTTATTTATATAGATTAAAATATTTGGTTGGCTGACAGGGCTAAGAAAATTCTTCCTTCTATTTAAGCTGTTGAATATAACAATGTCATACCTATATATCAATACACTTTTTTGGTTAAATTTTGTTTTTAAAATTAAACAAGACACTTATTAAAAAAAAAAATCCTACTGCACTATATTTTATATATATATATATATTTGATAATTAGTTTCGAAGATTTTGTATTAATTGCATTAACGTTTGAATTCTTTAAACACGTTTCAATCAGCCGATCCGAGTAGCAAAGATGTCAAAGAAATGCCACAACAAAGTGAGAACGCAACAGCCGAGAGGTTGATTGCAAAGATTGATGGATTTGAAAAAAGTTTAAATTTTATTTTGAGAGCAACAAGAACAATTCTAGACAAGCAGACGAATTTTGAAGGTAAGTTATTAACAAGTAAAAAGCTTTTTATTTACTTTATAGAGCAGACTTACTTCTATAATAATTAATGCGATATTACAAAGATGTTTTCTGAGACGTTTAAAACCAGTTACTTCAATGGAAACTTAGGCACATTTAGAAAGCGTACTTTCCCGACGTATAGTAATTCCTTTTTCTAAATATTGATTCAGGATGGAAATTATTTCCTTAATTTTAAGAAAATTAATTATTTTTTATTTAAGATCTTTTACCTTAAATTTGCCGTTTTCCATAAAATAAAAATAGGACATAAAATAATGAAAAACGTATAAAGAAAAATTTTTATCAACATTTCTCTTTCATTCTATTACAAGGCTAATTGATACGTTTAAGATCCCATTAAAAAAGGAGATGTATTGGTTTATGTTAAAGTTATCAGTTTATTTTGTTAAGGAATGAAAATAGAATTTCTTATTTTTTAAATTTAACCAAAGAATTTTAAAATAAATGGTAAGTTGACGAAAGATAATGTGAAATAATGCGTTAAAAACCTTAAAATGCTTACAAAAATTTTTGACAGAAATTTCTAAGTTGTCCAGAAAAAATATTTTATTCTTAGCGCATGTTAGATCTATATATTCTATTACAAATTAACATTTTAGAATTTATTTTCTACTAGCAAAATCAAGCCATTTTAATGACTGGATAAGTGTAAGGTGAACTGTGAAGTTTATGTTAGGTCACCGCAACGTCTACGTCAACTGAATACTAACTGTAAATGAAACGTCATCTGTCACCGTTACTGCCAAAGCTTTGTCAAGAGACTATTCTTCCCCTACCCAAAGCCACGGTCTACCCGAGACAAAACGTCAGTTAACCCCACCTTTGTCACTCAAGGGATCCTTTCTCACTACCCACACCAAGAGGTGTCAAGAGAAAACTACCCCCACAAAGCGGTCTTCAAGAGAGCCTACCTAGCTTCAACCGCCAGTTGTCGATAGAACGGCAGTCTCAACTAGTCATAAGTTTGTTCCACGTCCAAAATACAATACATTATAGTTGTAATAAATAACCAAACACCTCCGCCCCCTCACCCCTAAAAAATGTGTTTTTTTACTATCGATTCCAAGGCGAACCGCTCAAAACAATGTCTTAGAATAAAATCTGAACAAACAATAACTCGTTTTGAAAACCCACGTAATTTTATTTTATATGTATATTTACCGCCTATCAGTTATACGGCTTGTTTGTTTAGCGTTCCAGCGATTTCCTAAAAGACAGCTATTATTTTCTGCAACCATTTTCCAATGGATTTTATTTATCTGTAACATATAAGCTCCCCATTTTTTACTTCTATATTTTTTCTCCAAATAAAACTGATTAAGTTAAAATAATATATAAAAAAAACTATTAAAAAAAGGGAAAAAAAAAAAAAAAAAAAAAAAAAAAAAAGCAATCCATAGACACAAGTAAACAATTAAACATAAGTAACATATACAAACAGAAAATGTTAAGCAACTCGTATAACCCATCAAAAATTAGGGAAGTTTTAAAGATAAATATATTTCACCTTCAATATATTTATTTTCAAACACCATTTCATCAGAAAAGAAATATTTTTTTTATAAAACTTAATGTATGTATGTATGTTTGTCTTTTATAGCTCACAAAACCATTCATCCGATCAAGATTAAAATTTAGGAAATTGTTGAGTACGCTCCCGGGATAGTTAATGGGAAACAAACGTTTTGAAAATTGACACTTATGGGGCACCTGATGCCCTAAATGTTTATTTTTTCGAATATGAACTATATTCAAATAAGTTTAAGTTTTAGGTTCTTTGAAAATGAATGGAACATGACCAAACTTAGTACATATATATTTTATATCCCATATTAAAATACCATAGAGCGTTCAACGCCTAATGTCCATTCCTCTGGAGCGGGGGTGGGGGCAAAATGTTTTATTTTCGTTAGCGTTTAGCAATTTATTTCCATTCTGATTTTTAATAACCACGAAAGATATGGAATCATGATTTCCATTGAAATAAACACGTATTTTAAAGTTAGATTCTTTCACCGATTGGGCATGGGGCCCTTAATATTTTTTTTGCCTATATGAGATTTATACAAATTTTTAAGCGTTTACGACGGGGAAAATGAATGTTTCTTAACCAAACGGGAAATATATTGACCTTGATTGTCCATTTTAAAATTCTACGGTAAATCGTATCTTTAATCTTTATCTTTTTTGGTCGGGGGGACGGATTCTCTTTTCACATACGTTTAATATTTTATTGTCCACTCTATGACATTGTCTTAATAAACAAATATAGCTAATATTTTACAATTGTCATAATGAAATGAACAAATGTTTCAAAATTTACGGCTTGCATTTACTGGGCCAGGGGACACTTAATGTCGTGTTTTGCTTATGTATATAAAACTAAATTTATATACATCAATGCATGAATGTATGTTTGTCCTATGTTTGCAAAATCTAAGTCGATATCTTGACGGAAAGCTAGTACTTTTTTATTTTTATTTTTCCGCCACCCCGATGGACGACCCAACAGACTGACCAAGAGACAGAGAGCCGAAAGTGAATCTAATATAATGGATTTAATAAAATATAAACTCAAACGTGCATGTAGTAACCAAAAAAGAAGGCTAAATTTTTGTGAATAATTTTTATTTTTAAAATATGATTTTATTAAAAGATCTTTAAGGCCAGATTGAAAATATTTTGATGGCATCGAAGAATGACAATTCAACATTGAATTATCAGTGTTGAATATTTATAACGAGTTTTAGCGACATAGTTGGATAACTGAAATGTTTATGCATATAGATTAAAATATTTTATTGTTTACTTGTTTAAGAAATTATACCTTCTATTTCAGCTTATAAATATGACAAAGATATACCTATATACCAAATAATGTTATAGATAAACATAATTTAAAACTTTAAAAGACAGCACCTGCTACAGTACTCCTTTTATAGCCGCTTTAATTTTTTTAAGCTATACTAAGTATTACTGTATATTTATTGTTTATTTAATTTAAATTTATTTGTTTTAAAAACATTTAATTAGCTCCTCTGAATAAAGATGATATCAAAGAAATGCTAAAAAAAACTGAAAACGCAACAGCCGAGGTATTGATGGAAACAACAAGTATTCTCAAACAGCAGAAGAAGTTTGAAGGTAAGTTACGCACAATAGAAAAGCAATTTATTCAGAGCTTTAAATATTAAATATTTCAATTTAAATGTATGCTAACATTTTAGGCGCTGTATTTACAGTTTAAGTTATTTTTCTCTGATTAGTCATTAAATGTGAAATTGTTTCAAAAATGTGTAGTAAAATATTTTTATACTAGAGGCAAGTACCCGGCTTCTCACGGGTTTTAAATGAGATTTTCTTTAAAAGTACTACACTGTTTAATTGCATGAAGTAAAATGCTACATTTATCTTAAAGCAGGTCAAATAAAATTGCCTACTTTTTCTCCATTTTTTGTTGCGAGAGTGTGCTCAATAACTTCCAAAAGTTTTATTTCTTTACGTAAACGGTAAATTTCAGAATTAGAGATCAGACGGTTTTTAATATAAGAAAAAACTACATTTGGGCCCTTAGCCCCCAAGAATGGTGATTCTAAAATTCTTTTTTGCAAATTAGCGTTAGGAGAGTTTACTTAACAACATTCTAAAGTTTCATTCTTCTACCTACACGGAAATAGTCGAATGGGGGATTTTCAGTATTTATATAGCGTATATTAGTATTTTAAAAAAAAACTACATTTGGGCCCCCTGTTCCCCTTGAGAGGGAAGTTTAAAATTCTTTATCGCAAAATATCGTCGGGGTAGCGTACTTAACAATTGATTTTCAATTACTAATGTTATGTTTAAGTGAACTCATCTCCAAGTACTACTTTACCAGGGCTCACAACTATGGCACAACAACTATTCGCAGTGATTCTCATACCTTTACTTTTACGAAACAAATTGTGTAAAATAGGGCTGGGAAAATCTTTAAATTACCTTTAAAATGTTATACATCATTTTTTAATTTCTCTTTAAAGGATTTTTAAATTTTATAATTGCATATACGCTTTAAAAAATAAATTATGCCTTCATTTTTGTTTAATATTCACAACAAAAACCACTCAAAGATGGAAATAAGTTTTGTGTGACCTGTAAAGTTCCTGATAGGACTTTAAACCATCCACATCAACTTCCCCCACAAAGAAATTGAAACGTTTTCTGTCGCTGTTTTAGTCAGATTTGCATTAGAGACCCAACCTCGCCCACCCGTATTGCGGTTTGTCCATACACTTTACGCCAATAACCCCAACGTGGGATCTAAGGAAACCCTACCCTCACAACAATTTCAGAACAATTACCCTCCCTCCCTACCCTATCAGTGCAAAGACAATACTTTCAAGACACTGTGGTTTGTCGAGATATCCTACCACCCACTGCCTCTCCCCAACATTGTCTCTACAGAGATATAACAGTCCCAAACCATGATCTGTCCAGTTATTATAACTCCAACTCACCACATACCACTGTCCATCCAATTAACCTAGCTCCGATCCGCATTGGTTTATAGAGAGAATGTACCTTTCTTCACATTGGGTTGTCGAAAGACCCTCAACCGTCTTGATCAGCCTTATATTAGATATAAATGAACAGCAAAAAGATAATTTTTAACTACAATCCCTAACAAGCAACGCTCGAAAGTAATTTTTTTATTAGAAAATGCACACAAAAAACTGGTTTTGAATATTCTGGTAAATGTGTGAAATAGGTAAATGAGCCGTTCTTCCGTTACTTCCCCTGTTTGTTTAGCAGTCTGACGATCTTCTAAAAGTAAGATGTGACTTTCTTCCTACACTGACGTTAAGAAAAATATTTTCAAATGAATTTTTTATCTTAACTATATTAGCTAACCGACTTTTCCCACATTATTCTCTCTACAATAAAACAGGATACAAATTTTTTAATATCAATCACACAACTTAACAACTACCAATACAATAACACCATTAAACAAGTATACCTAACTCTAATGTATAAACGTTCCATCTTTAATTAAATTAAATACAATAAAACATATACAAATTATACATTAAACGTAGACAGATTTGTTCAGACCTGAGAAAATTTCTAAAAATAAAATGCTGACTTTTAAAACTACATTCACACGTGTAGCTTATTATTTACTGATGTAAGTTCTGTGAAAAGTTTGATAAACTGTATTTCCTGTTTGTATGGAGGAACAGCATGAAGCTAAATGACTTTGCGTTCTGATTGCATAGCTCTGATCCGATAGTAGCATACTTGCAAGCGTCACTTAAGAAATCATCGGCTTTTGATGATTCAGCGTGTCAAATTTAATTGTCAAAGTGAATCTAAGTTATGATTATTTCTAACTGGTATTCAAGAAATTGTTTGAGAAATATAAAAGTATTGATAGTAGATTATTTTTTTTTTCATTTTCCCATTGTTATTAGAAATGTCTTTATTCCATCCCAACATATGTATGTTAAATAAAATATCATACATGCATCTGGGAACGAAAGGAGAAAGATAAAATATGTGCATACTTTTTTTTCAACAGATAATTTAATGAAAGATCTACCAAAGCAGCTTGAAAACATTTTAAAAGCATCGAAAATTGACAATACTACAAGTAATTCTCTGCAAACTCTTTATAACAACATTTAAAGAAATAATTTTATAAGCGAAATAGGTTGTTATATAGATTAAAATATTTCGTTTGATCACTTGTTTAAGGAAATTATACCTTCTGTATTAGCTTATAATCATAACAAAGGTATACCTATATCCCAAATAATATTTTAGATAAACAAAACTTAAAACATAAAAAATACACATTTTCGTTAATAGCAACTTATGTCAACTTATTGAATATTTCAAAACTATTATTAATTATTATTGAATATTTATTGTCTTTAACTAACATATTATTTTTCTTTTTAAACATTTAAATAGCCGATCTGATTAAAGATGATGTCAAAGAAATGCTACAAAAAACTAAAAACTCAACAGCCAAGATATTAAAAGATACATCAAGTATTCTTGAAAAGCAGAAGAAGTTCGAAGGTAAGTTTTGTACCATTTAAAATCTATATAGAATCTAGATATATTCAGTAATTTAAGATTTAATATTTCTATATAAAAGTATGCACAATTGGAAAGCGCTGTACCTACAGTTTCATTTATTTTTTTCCTCTGATTAGTGATTTATTGTGAAATTTGTTAGAAAAATTGTAGTAAAATGTATTACAGTTATGTTAGTTTTTATTACTCAAATCTGACGTTGTTTTTTCAATAATTAGATATGTATTCGATTTAAATATATACAAAATGAACAAATAGTATTGTTACAAATAGTATTGTTACAAATAAGATTTTTAAAAACTATTTAACATTATTACCTTTTTAGTCAACTGGTTATGTGACAAATTTGCACGTTAATTTTCACATTTAATAAGAATATTGTGAACTTATTCAGAAGTTATCAAATTATTTGGTAAAAGAATGAACATAATATTCCTCGTTTAAAAAATATTTAACAAAATAATTTTAAACTAAATTTTAAACTTACTGCGCGGTCTTTGTTCTGGATAAATTTAGACGAAATCTTGACTTTTGTCCAATAGATTATTCAAGCCTTTAATTAATCAGCAATATAATTACAGCCCCTCAATCATGTACTCAAAGTTATAGTCATTACATGGCCATTACATCATAAGTGCATAAATTGTCTCCCACAAGGTGTGTACTCTATATACATTTACATTTTAATTTTGCGTTATTTTTTTTTTTAATTAAATTTTTATATTATGTCTAATATTTGCAACAAAGTCCATTCAAATACGAGAATAAGTTTTGGGTGACCTGTAACGTTTATGATAGGACTTCAAAACGTACGCATCAATTTCCTCCAAATAGAAAATGAAATGTCATCTGCCGTTGATTAAGTCCGATTGTTTTAGAAATCCAATCTCGCCCTCACACAATTCGTCTGTCCATACACTCAACGTCACTTAACACCACCGCGGGCTCTAAGGAAACCCTACACCAAAACAATATCTCAACAATTACCCTCTCTCCCTAAGCTGCAATTTGTCGAGAGGCAATATATACCCTGCCCGGTCAGTCCAAAGTCGAAACCTCAGAGACGCTGTGGTTTGTCGAGATACCCTAACTCCCTCTTCCACTCCACAAAATTATCTCTACAGAGATCACACAGTCCCACACCATGGACTGTCCGGATACAAAACTCCACCTCCCAAAACAACGCTTTCTATTAAATTAAACATGCTCCCGTTCACATTGGTGTAACTACAGTCTCTACCTTAGTCCACCTGCGGTTGTCTAGAGGCCGGCCGTCTTGAACGACGTTATATGTTTTGTTTAAATGTATATTCTTCTTTAAATAAATAAGAAGTAAAAAAAAAAAATTCACTACAATCCCTGACAAGCACCGTTCAAAGGGAAATTTTAGAAAACAATTACACCAAAAATAAATCGTTTAGAAAACCCTCGTAAATTTGTTAAATAGTTAAGTGAGCCGTTCGGCCGTTAGAGACCCTGTTTCTTCACAAATCTGGCGATGTCCAAAAAGTAAGCTGTGACTTTCTGCCTATACTGCCGTTAAATAAATCATTTTAATGCATTTAATTAATTTTTTTTTATATATTAGCTGGTTGACGAAGTCAATAGTGTGCTCGCCTCCCAAGATGAGGGGCCCGGGATCGAGCCCACAAACAGCAACTATAAAAAATGTTGAAAAATGACTAACGCTAAGAAAGTCCTCCGCTGACCTGGAAATGGATGGGCGCCGCCAGTGTCTATTAAGCCAGAGAATGTTCTGATGGAAACAGTAGATTCCCTACGATCTCGAAAAAAAAAGGATTATGGGACTTGAATCAAACAAAAAATTCGTCAACCGACTTTTCCTACTATCTTCTCTCTCAAATAAAACAGGATAAAATATAATATTTTAAAGAATGCAATGTCATAATTAAACAACTACCTAAACAATAATAGAAGCAACCAATTTTACCTAAATCTAATGTGCAAACATTAAATCTTAAAACTTTTTAAATACAATAAAAGTTATACAAATTATGCCTGGCTAGTAGACTGATTTGATGACACTTGCGAATATTTTTGCTACCAAACCCGACTTTTAAAACAACATTCATCCGTGTAGCTTATTATTTTCGGGTGTAAGTTGTTGGAAAAATTATTTGATGAACTTATTTCCCTGCTTATCTGGAGGAACAGCATGAAGCTAAATGGCTTGCGTTCTTATTGCATAGCTCTGATTCGGTTGTGGCAAAGTTTCATTCGTTACTTATGAAATCATCGGCTAGTGATGATTCAGGGGGTCAAATTTAATTGTCAAAGCGAATCTGAGTCATGATTATTTCTAACTGGTATTTAAGAAATAGTTTGATAAAAATAAAAGTATTGATATTAGACTAAATTATTGTACTGCCCCGGTGATATTAAAAATGTATTTATTCCATCCCAACATGTGAATGTAAAAAAAAATATCAAATCATACGTGCATTTAAGAACAAAAAGAGTTAACTAAAATTTGTTAATACCTTTTTTTTTTCAACAGATAATTTAATAAAAGATCTCCCAAACCAGCTTGAAAACCTTCTAATGGCATCGAAGAATGACAATCCCACAAGTAATCATCTGTTTTTTACTATTTATATGGAGTTTAAAGAAATCATTTGAAAACTGAAATATTTATTCATATAGATTAATCTATTTTGATTGCTCATTTATTAAACAAAACAACTTATACCTTTTATTTCAGCTGATAATTATTACAGGGGTTTACCTACATCCAAAATAATATTTTTGATAAAAACAATTTAAAACAAAGAAAGACACATATTTGAAAGTGTATTCTTATTTTAATGTAGCCTAGTTGTATATGTTTTTCCATTGTAGTAGATTTTTCAATACTAATACTAAGAATTACTAATTATTTATTGTTAATTCAACTTAAGTTTTAGTCGTTGTTTAAAAAAAAAACCCAAAAAAAACCCATTTAATTAGCCGATATGAGTAAAGATGGGGTCACAGACATGCTACAAAAAACTGAAAAGTCAACAGCCAAGATATTAACCGCAACAACAAGTATTCTTGAAAAGCAGAAAAAGTTCGAAGGTAAGTAATATACAATGTAAAAGCTATATATTCAAAGATTTAAGATTAAAAACTTCGAATTATCTATGCATAATGAGAAAGCACTGTACTTACAGGTAAAGATGTTTTTTTTAGAATGATAATTGATTTATTGTAAAATATTTTTCGAAACAATGGTAGTAAAATATATTACATTTGTTTCAGTTCTTTTTTTAAAAATCTGACGCTTTTTTTCAATAACGAAAATAAGAGTTCTGTATCAATTAAATTATGTAAAAAAAAAACTGAAAAAGTGTAAAGTAATATATATGAAGTTTACTTTTTAACACTATTATTTTTTTAGTCCGTCATATGTCTAATTTCCACGTTAATGTCCAAGTTAAAAAAAGAGTACCGTGAGTTTTTTCGGCAATTATCAGTTTATTGAGTTTAGGAATGAACAGAACATTCAATATATAAATAATTTAACAAAAGAATGTTGCAGTAATTTTTAAGCTTGCTGTTGCATTCTGGGTTCTGGATAAATTAAGACGAAGTCTCGGCTTTTACCCAATGAATAACTCAAGCATTCAATAAGCTAGCAATTTAGTTACAGCCACTGAATCATGTAATCAAAGCTATTCTCCTAACAATGCCATTTACACATAATTGCATATTATGATTCTACCCCCTCTAGAACCTCGATTACACCTTGATTATGCACTATATAATAGAGCTAACTATTCTATCTCCCATGGCTAGTCCTAACTAATTACTAAGAACTTCTCTCTAAGTCT
Organism: Radix auricularia; assembly: GCA_002072015.1. NCBI lineage: Eukaryota > Metazoa > Mollusca > Gastropoda > Lymnaeidae > Radix > Radix auricularia. The sequence continues at coordinate 353,274 of MUZC01002977.1, forward strand.
CTCTACTAGTATCACCGTAAACAGCTGAGTTTCGGCACACCGCTCTATAAAGCGCGACTGTCTTCTTTAATGACATCATTTGTGACTATAACCTTTATTGTTATGTTTAAGTGAACTCATCAACGGATATTACTTGACACCGAGCTCAAGCCATGTGACAACAATTATTACAGCTATTCTAATACCTTGAAACGGTTAAACGAACTAAATTTTGTGTAAGATATGGCTTGGAATACTTTGAAATTGCTTTGAAAATTTTACGCTTCAATTTGTATATGGGTCTTTAGATCTAAATGCATTTTCTTCTTAGTGCATGTGAATTTTTATTTTTAGGTAAAGTTTTTTATTTAAATTGACGTCTTAATTATTAAAAAAAACTAGCAATAAAGAACAACCAAAGGCGGAATATGTATGAGGTGACCTCTAAAGATCAATATTTGACATCAAAACACCCAAACAACTTATTTCAAAACGTTTTTGAAAGACCGTCAGCTGTCGTTTAATCCAGAATTTATGTTTAGGAACTCAACATCGCCCAAATCATTTTGCGGTCTTTTCATACACCTGACGTCCCTTAACCCCATCACGGGCTCTAAAGAAACACTGCCTCCACAACAAAATCTGAACAAATACCCTCCCTCTAAAATCGCAGCGGTTTGTCGAGAGACAATACCTACCATACCCCGGTAAGTCCAAAGTTCATACATCCCAGACACAATGGTTTGTCGAGATATCATACCTTACTCTTCCTCTCCACTACAATATCTCTACAGAGATCACACAGTCAAACACCATGGTCTGTCCAGAGACCCAACTCAAACTCCCAACCAATTATAGTAGTTCCCATCCACAATGGATTATCGATAGACTCTACTGACATCCACATTGGGTTGTCTGGAGACTCGCTGTCTTGACCGGCCTTATCTATGATTTTTTAAACAAAATACTGTATATTGTAGTTTATATCAATGACCTGTAAAAAATAAATTCACTACAATCCCTAACACGCACAACTAAAAAGTAATATTTTTGTATAAAAAATTGAAACAACAATAACATGTTTAGAAAATCCTCGTAAATTTGTTAAAGAGGTAAATGAGCCGCTCCTCCCTTATCCTCACAGTTTGTGCAGCACTCTAGCGACATCTTTTAAGTAAGCAACACTTTCTGACTAATCCGGCATCCTTCCGTCTCGCGAGACGATGGTGCATCACCGTTGGGTTGGGTTGCATTTCCTCGAGTGACTGTGCAGTCCTATCCTTGAGTGACAGTCTTTGCCACAGTTTTTACACACGAGTTCTGTGCTTCCAAATGTTTTGGCCTTTCTCCTAGCTCTTCTGTCTGCAGCCTCCTCCATTCTTCGCTCCTCGGCTACTATGACGCCCTCTTTGACAACTGTGCGCCACGTAGATCGGTCTTCTGCCTTACACTTTCTGACTACACAGACTTTAAGAGAGAAAAAGTCAATTGCATTTTTATTTATATTTCTACTACATTAGTTAACCGACTTTCCCTACTATATTTTCTCTCCATTAAAAAATATTAAAATATTAATCATGCAATTAAACAACTACCAATACAATTAGACAAGTAGACAATTAAACTGAACTATAATGTACAAACTGTAAATCTTAAAACACAACATACTAAATACAATGAAACTAATACAAATTATGCATTGCATGTACACAGGTTGGAACATTCTTCCAAATGTTTATGCATACCAAGTCATGACTTTTAAAAAAACATTCAAAAGTGTAGATATTTTTTTACTGGTATACGTTGCAAGAAAAAGACTTTTTGAACTTGTTTCCCTGTTTTTATGGGAAACAGAATGAAGCTAAAGCCGAGGTTGGCATGTTTCTGATTGCATAGCTCTGATGCGATTGTAGCAAATGTGCATGAGTCACATATGAAATCAATGTTTTGTAATGATGCAGCAGGCCACATTCAAATGACAAAGCTAATCTCAATTATAATTATTTCTAACTGGTATTCAAGAAATTGTTTGACAAAAACATTAGTATTGATATTATATTAAATTATTTAATGGGTACCTTGTTATCAGAAATGAATGTAAAATAATATATCGATTCAAACGTGTATCTTCCAACGATAAGAAATATCTGATTTTTTGTGAATACATTATTTTTAACAGATGATTTTATGACAGATCTCCCAAAGCAGCTTGAAAACTTTTTAAAGACGTCGAAAAATGACAATCCAACATGTAACTATCTGTTGTGTTTATTTGTAACGAGTTTTAGAGAAACAGTTTGATAATCGAACTGTTTATTTATATCGATTAAGTTATTTTGTTTGCTCACAGGTTTAAGAAAAATATTCCTTCTATTTCAGCCTATGAATTTAACTAAGGTTTACCTACATCACAAATAACATTTTGGATAAACACAATTTAAAACATAAAAAGACACATCTTGTTTTGAAATGGTCTATTCCATTGTCTTGTACTATTTCTAATTTTTTTAGTATTTATTGTTTATTTAATTTAAATTTTAAATTTTTAAAAAACATTTTAATTAGCCGATAGGAATAGAGATGATGTCAAAGAAATGCTACAAAAAACTGAAAACGCAACAGCCGACTTATTGCAAATTTCTAGAAGTATTCTCGAAAAGCAGAAAATTTCTGAAGGTAAGTTATGCACCAGGAGAAAGTAATCTCTTCAGAGGTTTAAGATTAAATACGTCGATTGAAATGTGTAGACAATGGGAAAGTTTTCAATTTGTTTCTTTCACTGGACTTTGATTCACGATTGAAAAAACGTCCAAAAATTTGGAGAGAAATATACTTTTGTAGTTCCAAATTCTTAAAATTAATTTTTCTCAATTAATAAAATAAAGTAAACTGTTAGTTAAATTTATCATATTTAATATTATTTCTAAAGGATATTCGAGAAATAGTTTGATAAACACTTGATTATTGATAATAAATTATGTTCTATTGTCGGCTCGGTGTTGTAATAAATGTTTTCATTCTATCCCCACATATGAATTTTAGAAAATACTAAATAAAACAACGATAAACATATATCAATGATTTTAAAACATTTTTTTTCAACAGGTACTATTTTAAAAGGTATTCAAGACCAACTTGGAAAAATTTCAAAGTCCTCTAAGAATGATAATCCAACGCGTAATTATCCGTTTGATTATTTCTAACGAGTTAGAGAGAAATAGTTTGATAAGCGAAACGTTAATTAATATAGCTTAAGTTATTTAATTAACTCAAAATGTAAAGAAACATCTTCCTTCTATTTTTTTATAACATTTAAAATGAACACCATATCAAACATTAAATGAAATATCTTGTTTAAAATAATGTTACTCCAATGCATTCAATTTTTCAGCAATATAGATAATTATTTTTGAAAAATTGAGTGTTTATTTCATTTTAATTTTATTCTTTTAAAAACATTTTAATAAGCGAATCTGAGTAAAGACGATATCCAAAAAATTCTACAAGAAAGTGAGAACGCAACAGCCGAGAGAGTGATGAATGGGCTTAAAGAGACTTTAGGATTAATATCGAAAAATGTTACAACTATTCTCAACAAGCAACCTAAGTTCGAAGGTAAGTTAAGCACAAGTAAAACGCTCTCTATTGACAAGATCAAAGTGAGTCAAATATTTTCCCAAATAAAAAAAATTTAAAGATTTTAAATTTAGATAAAAAATTATAACGTTCATTTTTTAACATTATTCCTGTTTCAATCAACAATGTATCTTATTTGCAGAGAAATTTAAAACAAAAAAAATAATAGATATGTATGTTTAGTTGGAAGTTATCAGTTTATTTGGTTAAAGAATAAACGTAAATTTTATAAACTAGGGGTTGTATCTAATTCTTGTTTGATTAATAAGCTATATTAAACGTCATGAAATGTACACACTTTATTTTATAATTATAAATCCTCCAAACCTCTTTTTACATTTCAAATTTCCAAATTCAAAGTATATGCAAATATAAATGACGTCATATAATATTTTTGTCAGCGAGAAATAACATGTGGTTTTTTTAACTGCTGTACTCTGTTGCATTATTTAAACAATCATCTCTAATTTATAATTCTTTTGCACATCTCCTGATGTACACATTGTTTTCATATAGAAGCTCAAAAATGAAGTCACATCGTTACTGATCCATCCATCCCGCTGGTGAGTGACTTGGGCTATATTTTTATATTAATATAAATATATATATATATATATATATATATATATGTCATATATATATTTATATATGTATATAAATATATGTGTATGTGTGTATATATATATATATATATATACATATAAATATATACACATATATATATATACATAT
>MUZC01002977.1:357748-377681 GCA_002072015.1 Radix auricularia
AATTAACATTCATTCAGTAATCAGTACTGCCTAATTGGATTTGAAAATTACAATAACGGCCCTTTTTCGTTTACGCAACATAAACTCAGAACAATGTTGAGCTTTCAACAATTAAAATATAAATGCATTGCACACAGTGTTTTGGGCCAATCAGTAAAATGTTCACAGAACCAGTTAAGTAACATAAAACACTACAACACTGTTCATTGTTCATTCATTGATTGAGTGTTGCCTTCTTTGCATCTGGGTACTGTTTACGGTGTGACTCAACAACCTGATACAAGTACTGCTTTTCATCTTCCTTTTTTGTTAATGACTTGTTGAAGTTGGTTGCCAATGCAATGCCTCGCTCTGCTGAGTCATTAACAACTTTTAGTGAATGGGCAACCACCTTTGCGTGTTGGTACGCTTCCAGCTGTGGCCACTGCTCAACAGGCAAGTTCAGAAACGATTTGTCGAGATTCAAGACCTGAAAGAAGAGGTGTGATCTGCTTCCAATAAAATAATCAAGTTTCTTATCACAGAGTTCTTCTTTGCCAGTGTATTTGATTGACCTTTCTGAAGATGTTTCATGTTCGCTGGCAGTTATAAGACAAGATGCCATTCTTGTCTTGACCTCGGCTGAAACAAGGTCAGAAAACAGAGCAAGTGGCACGAGTTCTTGTCCCAAGTACCATAGATGGCGTCCAAGTGCCGCAATTCCTGTGTCTGCAATGATCTTGGAAGTGGTACGATAGTTGGTGAGGCTTTGAATAAGAGACAGATCGTTTATAGGAGCATCACAAGGTTATGTACAAGATATCCACGCTTTGACATACACCAATGTTGTGAACAGTCCAAATTCTAAGCAATGCTGTGGTCTCATGTCGACTGAGCTTAAACTGTTCCTGAAACAAATTCAGCTTCAGAACATACAGCAACTGTGACATCCATCTGGCATGATGTAAGGCCCCAGGTATACAGAATCAAATGCCACGTGGTAATGTCTGTACCAGAAAAATCATGATCAGCTCTAATAATTCCCTGTAGTCTTCTCTTGGAATTGCTCCCCTGTCACCAGTCAAATTGTCCTGACAGAATTTCAATATTTCCTGTTTTAGCACTGCTAGACTTTCAGTCATCTGGCAGATGTCTGTACATGGATTTATGCCAATTGGTCAATATTTGGCCAAATTTCTTGAAATCTGCGAAATAATATTACATTCGGCCCTGATGTTGGGCCAAACACCTTTTTAAAAATGTCGCTGCATAGGACTTCAAGGACGTGGTGTTGGCAAGCCAACCATAGCAGTTCTTTGCCTAGTTTTTGCTCCTGTAGAACACATGCGCCATTGAGATGGCCGGTGTTTGCTGCAGTTGTATCAAATGACATTCCTGCAATGCTGTTAGTCAGCTCCCAATCAGTGATGGTTTCTGCTGCAGCTTTGGCTATTTCCTCACCTGTTCCTTGTACAACTTTTGGAATAGCCAAAAGCTTTTCAGTTGTACGACCTGTTACAATGATTGCTACGCGATCTTCTTTTCCTGGACCGCCAGCAATTGAAGGAAGCAATTTGCCTTCGAAATGTATAACCAGTGGGCCAGCTCTGTTGAATGCAGACTTCACATCAGCAGCTGCTTGAGTACGATGCTTTGATCTTGTTCTTCTGATGCTGCTGACAGACAAGGACATACCTGATGCATTTTGTCCGTAAGTCGTAGCTGCTGCATGTAGATTATATGCAGCATCTCGATTGCTGACACTTATATGATCTAGTACTGCAGCTAACTGTGGACTTACAGCTTCATTTGCAGATATTTTTCACGCTTTTGCTGTGTTTGACCTTGTGTGTCTGAACTGTCTGATGATTTGCATTCAGGATTGTAGTCACTGAGTTATTCACGTCTTTCTTCATGAAGATCACTTATGTCACTGGTGTCACCATACTTCAAACTTGCCGATGCTGGTGCATTTGCCTGAGCTAAATCATTTAGCCTCCTGTCTTCTTTGGTCCTCAGTTCAGATTTTCTTTGTATTCTTACTGCTCGTCGACCTTCTACTGCTGTAAGCTGCCGGTCTATTTTACCCATGACATACTTCCTTTCTGTTCTTTGATCAGCCAGAAAAACCATATCTTCTTCAATTTTTATTCGATTCATCGCATCATAATGAGGAATATCAAACAGGCCATTCTTATCAGCTTCAAAATTTGACTCCCGTGCCATCTGAGCTGTGCCACCACGGGTCTTATTGCGACAGAGAGTTCTGTGTTTATCAACAAGAAGTTTTAGTTTGTGGGTAATATTTCTTTCTTCAGCTGATGGTACTCTTGCTCTGGCCCTATATGTCGCAAACCTGTCTAACAGTAACTAAAACCTGTTCAGTTTTAGACAGCTTTTCATTATTGTGATGATGATAGTAGACTTGTAAAACTTCTCTAGTTGTTGGTAGCATATTTCATTAAATAACTGAACTGGTTCGCCAATCAGATGAACATATGTCTGAGATCTTGTAACAGCCATTTTAAAAAATTGTCTCTAAAAAATCAATAGCTGATACCTCCTAGAAATAAATGAAAATTAAGACAAATATTAAAAACTTGTAGACAGTACAATCAAAATGGAGTTGTTGACTTTTTTAAAAGTTAAATATTCTTTGTACTTGCAAAAAATAAGTAACAGTTGACCAGTCTTCAATTTTATATTTTAGCTGGAAATAATATCGATTTTTGGGACCAAACACAAATTCAGGTGCTTTGAGGCAGTACTAAATTAACTTTAAATGGAGTTATATTTTATATTTAAGGTCTCTGTAGCACAGGTAACACAATTTTTATGAAGCACTAGCAATTTTTCAACTTTTTTCTTACCTATACATTGTGAACCACCCTAAATATATATATATATATTTGTAAATCAAGCTTCGTTTGCGTACGGCTTGTAGATTCTTCATTTGGGACGAAGACGTTTTTAAAAGAGGTGATGAATTTTGAAAAAACTGGGAACATATATGCTTTAATATGCAGGGTAAAGTGTAGGGTGAAACTTTCTTAACAAATAAAATGAAACATTTGATAAATAAAATTTTAATTAACCAAGATCTAATTATTATTATTATTATTATTATTATTTTTTGTAGAACTTAATTACAACTAGTTACTCTTTTCGACCCCTAAACTCATAATTTGTAACATGAATTTACGAATATATCGCATGATAGTTTTTATAATTATTTTCGTTATTAAATCAAGGATTTGTGTCCCCTTTTATTCGATCCTTTCACAAATAGATACAAAATACTGATCTTTTAATTGAATTTTATTTTCTGAAACTCAAATGGAACTATTTAAAATCATTTAAAAATGTATAAAAGAGCCTGAAAACATTTACTTACAACCAAATGTCAAATTTAATTTTTTTCGTGTTTTATTTAACAATTTTCTATGTATTTCAATCTAGAATATCGATACAAATATAAATTGCATTTCTTTTCAATGAGAGACTATTACCATTTAATGACTGGAAACAGTGGCGTAGCTAGAGATTTGGGCGCCCGGTGCGTCTCCAATACGCCGCCCGTTTAGGGGCCACCCATAAATGACGTCACACATTTTAGTCCCACATTTGATGTCATTCAATTCGCGCACCTTTCAATAAAAGCTACACTGAAATATATGATTACCCAAACTTTATTCAATGACGATTTACGTGGTTTCACGCGTGTTACGATCTAAGAGTGTAACCTTAACTAAAAACATATTTAAATGACGAAACAAACACACACAAAAATGATTTTAAACATGCTCATTTTCAAATACAAAATACCGCTTGTATGAGGGGGGGAGGGCGGACTTTGTCACGTTGACGAATGGGTCAAAATTTTGTTTCGTGACACCGTGTGACGAGGGGGCAGGGGGTGAAAAATCAGCTGAAATCACGTAACGTCATTTATAAAAGGCCTCTTAATTAAGTTAATCATATGATTTTTTTTAATAAATTGATAAACATGAATAAATAATTGTAATTTAAACGAAGTACATTGTAAATGTTGGGGGAAAATATTACCAATGCATCCCCTGTTTATGTAAGCAGTAATAAAAGAGGCCACATAAGATGATAAACCTAAAAATACACATCATAAAAATACAGGGGTCACTGGTCTCCCCTCAACCCCAATGAGACAAAAGATATTCAAAATTAACACCGAAAATCATTAACAATGAATATGCTTTTATTTTTTGTTTATAAATATAGGATTTTTTTTTAATTAAAAAAAAAGAAAAGAAATTGTATACTTTGTATGTAACATATTATTTTTTTATTATTTATAAATTTACTTACTAACCTAACTTTCAAAGTAAAAAACATGTCTCGATCTATTATGTTATCAAAATTTATATTATTTGTAATATCATGTTTTATGGACAATATTGCAAGATTTTGTAGCAGTTGCGTAGTTAGGGTCATGTGCGCCCAATGACATGACACGAAATTGGCGCCCCTTGACGGACCGACAGATTAAGGGGGTTCACTGAGCCCCCAAGAAAAATTCTAAATTTTACGACTTTTTAGTTCATTTTAGAAGCATCAGGAATTATAATGAAACAGAATAACAGCTTAATAATTCTCTATATGATTATAAACATTTAAATGACTAGATGTCCCAATAACACTGCCATTTAGTCTTAGAATCAACAAGGCACAAGACCAATTAAAAATGTCGTGGTACTAACCTGTAGTCATGGTGTTTTTTCCACGGCAAGTTATATGTCGCCTGCTCAAGAGCTTGTTAAACGAAAAATTTCTTTGTCTATAAACTTATTGAAAAAACAAAACTGTTGTATATAAACACGTTTTGCAAGAAACCTACACGTATAAAAGGTTTTTTTCTTTTATAAGCAACATCTTTCAATTTTAATATTCAACATTTTCACATATATCTGAATGCATTAAATTGTCATGGTTTTATAAATCAGATATTTATGTAGTATACTAGAGTTAAACTTTGAGTACATTTTACTTGGGGTTGACGCCAACTGATGCGGTAGCTCATAGTGTCTCGACTTTCTCCTTAGACATCCAGTTTTATCAGTGATAAATAACGGAACATACAGAATTTTACATTTTGGTGTCACCGTTTGGGATAATGTGAGCCTTCTAATAAGTTCTTTAACAGACGAGCCCCTTTCCGTATAGACTTCTGATGTCATGTTTGCCTGATCATGGTCCTCTAAATTCACAATCAACATCCGCTGAATTTTTAAGTGAGATTTTAAAAAGTTTTCACTACTTGAGATTTCATGGAAGATGTTTGCACAAAGTAATATGAAATTACACCCAGTACGTAGTGTTTGTATATTATGTTCATTTCTACAGCAGTAGTGTAGCTAGAGGGTTTCAGGTGGGGGGACATATGTTTCCGGGCCAATATTAAGGAGCGCAAGAAATAGTATTTTAACTAGTTATTTAATTTCATTTTGATGTAAGTTAACGTTTTCCAAATAAGTTTACAAGTTTGAATTCGTAGCTCTGAAAATATCTTAATTTGAAACAAGTTGGCTCCATTGAGCATTAAAGGGCGCCATTCTCTCATAAAAAGCTACATATTCATATTGTTCTATTTTTGATGGCGTTTCTTTAGGCAATGAGTTGCAAGGTGTGAACAATTGGAAGAACAACGTTGGTGCATTATTTTGAAAATAAGAACTGTTTTAAGTTTTCAGTTTCAACTAATTTTGGTACTGCGTGGCCATGAGGAACATCTTCATAAGGACAAGAATAAAAATGTTAGAACATTTATCTCTGTGATCATACTCGTTTCTCGGTAGAATCCAATGCTAGAAGAAAACCTACAACATGCACGAGAAAATTCAGGCTTAATATCTTATTTATCACCGGAAATATAAAAAAATCAATCTACTAACATTGACTTTAAGGAATAAGATATTGGGTGAAATCAGATAAACCAAGTACCACGGTAACTTACTTGACACAACATCCGATCTAGGACACAGGGAACAGTTCTTTCAAGTCATCAGATTTGTGGATAAGGATTTTAAAACTAAAATAGTAACCATAAAGAAATCATTTTTTAAGGTTTATTCACATACATTCGAAAGACACAGCAACCCTTCGAAAAACGTATCGTATAGGAACTGGAATCTGATAGCATACATCTATACGAATATATGTGCAAATGTTATGACATACCTGGCCTTCAAAAGTGAATATGTACCAGAAATCACAGATTATTGTTCGTTAAATATGACAACCACAGTTTAAATTTAGCAGGAGTACACTCAAATAAATAGGATCCAGTTATTATAAGGTTTTTTTTGAAACAGTTGAAAGTATAGGTTTGTTTTCCTAGAGTTCAACAATTCATTGGGAATATATAAAATTAGTTGTGCCAATAACAGTGAAGAGGGATTCTGAAACACGCTGGAGTGCACAAAAAAGCTTTTAAAGCTATATGTGGAGGATTACACGAAATAGTAGTTAAAATATTATTAGAGGATTTAAGAGAAAATGATAATGAAACTTTGCTGGAAGTATATTAAAATTTATTTTCCTACTTTATTTTATTTCTGACACATCATTCTTCAACAAATGTATTATATCTTGAAACGGTTGCAGGATTCTATTTTAAATTTGATCTTGTCAATAATATTCGTGATATTTTAGCCAGACAGAGGTAGACAATGGAAACAAATGATGCACAACGTAAGGAATCGATGTTGACAGAAGGATATGACTTTGCGAGATGCCTGGAAAATTAGCAGAGATGCAGGACTTTCTGCAGAAGTAGAACTTGACTCAATTTCACTTCCCTGCCAAGTTGGCCCCTTTAACGTAATTTTGTCCACTTGCATCTTATAGAGGGAAAACATGTTGAACTAAGTCCGCTTTAATTTCCAAGGCTATTCCTTCTCCGGTTTTTCTGCTGCATTTATGACACCAACAAATCTCTCTTTAATTGTATAATCTTTATCTGAAAACTTCACATACCAAATAATTTGTAAAATATATCTGCTATCAAATATTATGTTATAATGTTTAGCTTCTTGGATTTCTTTTATTATTTCACTTTCTACGGTCACTGATAAAAAATTAATAAATTCATTAATGATCGCTGGCGAGAAGGGGTGACCTCTACGTGGTTCGCCAGACGAGTAGGGTTGTGGAGCAGACCACGACCTGAAACCGACAAACCCCTGGCTTGGACAGCCGAAGACCGTTGTTAGGCGTTAGGTGCTAGTCATAAATATGATTACAGTCGCTGTACGGATCTTAGGCAAAGCATATAGATGCAATGCCGATGATGAAAACCAAAGTACCCGTTGAGGGTCGGGTTACTCCGAAGCGACCGTTTCGTCCCCCTCAATTAACTAGCAACGCTGTTGAGCGGAGCCGGTTTAGGGCCAGGAGCGCCAGTACGGAATAGCAAAAGGTACCGCTAGGAAACGCTATTGGTCGCCAGCTCTGAGGAAACCTTCCGGTGGGGGTTAAACCCTAGTTAGGTCAGTGATGATTCCCACGCTTTGCGGCGATCTAAATTATAAAGACTCGTAAGCTTTGCCGTGGTGGCGCCAAAGTGATACTATGTTGATAGCGAGTCACCGTAGGAAAAATTCCACATCTCCATTGGGAGGCACACTTAAGTGGGAGGCGTTTTTGGCCCAGCGCCCTGGACGCCCAGGCGGCCGCTTGTAGCAGCGACCGCTCCGGGGGGGCTTCCCAGCCCTCGCACCCCCTAGGGGGCCAGAGGGCTGGGGGGGGGGTTCCGGGAGGTTCCATGAAGAGCGCAGGCTCGGGACTGCTGACTTCTTCCACATGTAGGATTAATGATCGATAAAGAAAAATTGCAAATGTCATTTTTAATTTTCGATTCAGATTCAAGGAAATCTTTAAAACCTACCTAAAACTGACTCAAAATGTTTAACAGATTCCAAAACATAGCTTCATCTTGTTCGTGTTCACGAAAAGCTCAGTTGTTTTGAGCAATATACAATTTCATATTAATATTATAGTCAAAGTTTTGCGTCATTTTACAATGTGTTCCAGTGCTGCTTGTACAAAGTTATCAATAAGTCCACTATTTTCAAAAAGTTTACTAGTAATTTCCATATATTAAAATTGTGTATGTATTGACAAGAATGTTCGTGTTTTTGATTTCTTGGGGTTAGATCTGTCGAGTCTAATAATTCATAGGATAGACAAAATTGAATATTCAATACACCAGATTTAGCGGAGCCCTTGTGAACTAGCGCAGACCCGTGCCCTTCCTAACTGCCTCAATGCGAAGCCGTTGCTACACCCCTAATAAGATAGTTTGTATTATCTGTTTACAAATATGTTTGGCATATATATCTAAAATATTAAGAAAAAAGTTTTTATTGTTTATATTAAATACAATTCCACACCGTTGGACCTATGGGGCTGAATTTTCCATGGGACCCCAATTCGACCCGAAAAAAGTTATTTATCAATATTTCAACCCCTGGTGACCACCCAATGAGCTGTATAAAAAAATGAAAGTCACTAATTCTCCCATTTCGCGTGTAGGTGAAAGCATAAAACTGTGGGTTTTTGTTAAGTATACTTGTACGGTTGTAACAGGAGAAAAAAAATATTTATATTATCACTTCTGGGGTCGGGGACCCAAATTTAGCTTTTTTCTTAGATTAAAAACTGACTCATCACGAATTCTCGAATTTTCCGTGTAGGTTAAAGCATGACACTTTGGTAAATTGTTAAGTAGCCTCTCCCAACGATTATTGGCGTTAAAATATTATAGAAAGCACAATCATGGGGCCCGGGGGCCAAAACTATTTATTTAATTACTCAAAATCGTTCCTTATCCACTTTCCCATGTAGGTAGAAATATGAAACTTTGGGAAGTTGTTGAGTACACTCTCGTGATGTTAACATGTAAACTAAAAATATTTCAAATATCACTAATTTCCGGCCGGGGGCCCAAATTTGATACTAATAGAGTAGGTTCTATGTTCAGTGTATTTTCAGTTAATAAATATTCGTGATATTTTAGCATATCTCTTTAGGCTTAATGGCTATAATAATCTCTACAAGACTGAATCATATTCTCAGTAGACGTATTGGCGCTAAGAAAATATATCAACATTGCATATTACCTCTAAGCAGAGAAAAAGCAAATTGGAATGTATATGTTAGGCAAAATACCAAAATTCGGCCAAAATTCGGCCACATCGCGCGTTGGCCGGGTATTCTTGGCTAAAGCCCGATATTGTAGTGGAGACTTCCCAGTAACTGGCAACTCTGTCGCTTCTGGTGTGTTGGCGTGTACGTGGTATGATAAATAGTGCAACGCTGTTTTGATACTATTTCGTTAGTCTGTCCTTTTCGAAGAATGTCAAGCTATTGTGACTAGTAACTATTATTCTGACACAGTTGTTTTATAGTGAGTTCTGTATTACTGTACTTTAAGATCATGTTTCAAATATTTATATTTACTCAATAGTAATACCACATTTACATAATTAGATTATGGGTTTAACCATCCATTTGTAAACGTGTCTCAACACCAATTGAACACAAATTCTTGGGCTTTTCTCACCTGACGGTACAGTGTTTATAGAATGCTAATGACATGGCTAGTTTTGAGGATACTAATATGCTGGTTTACATCACGAACACGTGGAAACAACATTTGTTATGAAAACACCAGATTCTCTGTTACTTAAATACTTTGTTACAAGAGAAGGCCAATAATAGTGAGACCTTCAGGAAACTGAAATACGTCGTTTTAGTATATGAGGATAAACAGGCTAAAGCAAAGGAGAAAAATGAAAGTGTTGACTATTGTTGAATAAACAAATATGATGATCTTGCAATTGATGGTAAAGAAAGACTAATTGTGTCAGTAACAAAAGACAAGAGCATTATTTTGTACTATCTGCATTTAGAAGAAATTTTCGACATACTACACGATACTTACTTGAAAATCGGACATAGAGATAGCACACAGAAGGAAAGGCTGACTTTTTTCCATCTTCACATATAAAAGGTATGCGCAATCAAACTGTCTAATCATAAAAGAGCCATTGTTATTATAGAATTTATCTCGACACGTCAAATGGATCTCATAGACATGGACAGTAGTTCAGACGAGGAGTACAGATTTATACCATTATCACGATCTTTTAACAAAGACTTTAATAATACATACTCGTAGAAGTCAGACACCAGAAGAAATTGCTTACCAGCTAATTGATATATTCATTAACATAGGGCTACACGTAGGGTGCTATCAGATAATAAGTAAGAATTTGCAAAAAAAAGTTATAAATGAGCATCAGACTATTTGGCCTGGACTAAAACAAACTTGTACATGGAAAACGGAAGCATAGCCTTAGCCAATGTTGCGTCGAACGTGCCAACCGAGATGTTCAGAAAAGGATGATGATACGACATTCCTGTGGCAAATATCTGCATGCAATTAGTGGAATCTGTGGTGAATCAAAAGAAGGATGCAGAGGTAAAATAACTTGCAGCCCATGTCATAATCAACGACAAATATTGAAGAAGAGGTGAGAAGCTCGAAACAGTTTTCAATATCAAGCTGAGAAGATGTGAAGATATGCTGATGCGAACTTCCCAACAGTGCAAGTTGGAGAAAACGTCCGTGTTCGAACACTTATTGTTGAAAGTGGTCGCGTTAATCCAAATAGTGTTCATACATTTTTCATGAATTTCGAGGGTGGCTTCTACAGCTACACGCTAGTAAAATTGCGGCTAATTTGCAGCAACGTTTCCCATTTGGCGTAACATTTATTGCAATTTATATATACGAAATTGAAAACACTTTTTCAATAGACTATTGTAAATAGGATTCGCACGGATTATGTGGCATCAATAATAGCTAGGGTTTCATGCAATAACAACATGATCATACTTGGGCTTGTAATCTCAAATGAAGCATGAAATCATATGAGGGCAAAGGATTATATCAAAAACGGGATTACTTTATACAACGGGATAATGCTGGCCTAGCTATATAATCCTATTAATGTATTTGTATTTTACATGCGAAAGGGATTTACTTTACAAATGGGATCGCATTTCACAACGCGACTATAATTGGTTATGTAATCTGGGTATGTAAGAAATTTGGAATTATATGGGTGGGGGAGTGATTAGACCAAGAACAGTATTCTATTATTTATGGAGGTCAAAATGGTTGGGTTTAAAAAGGGATGCCTAATAATGGCGCTGATGAAGCCCGGTAAGTCAGTTAGTTTCCTAGAAAATTAATTGAATTAAATATTTTTAACGTAAACGGTAAGCTTACGAAAGAATGTGCAATGTAATACAGGGAAGATTATTTAAAATATATTTAGAAAATAATATGCATGAATATTTATAACACTCTTTAAAAGCATTTTTCCTTCTTAGTGAATGTTCTAATTTATTTAGTAGTTAATTTGTGTTCCTTCTTTTTTCAATTGACGACTTTAAATTTATTTTAGAGGTTCAAAAAAGCCCGTCGAAAAACTTCACCAGTCACTGTTTTAGACCAAGTCGTTGCCTAGAGACCCTACCTCCCCCCACGAAAAAAAACGATGTTTATCCAGAGACACTACTTCCCACCACGCAGCGTTCAGAGACCCTATCCCCCATACTGCGGTTTGTCAAAAAACCATAACTCTAAGACCATACCGTGGTCTGTCCGGATTTCTTACCTTCCCCTAAAACAACTTTCTTTCAAGAGTCTCTACGTCCCCTCCACCGCGGTTAGACGATGGACCACCGCCTGAACAGGCCATAGATGTGTATCACGTCCAAAATACTATGCATTGTAGTTATAATAAACAACCCTATAAATCCCAATGCACTTCAATCAACACAAAGTCTTGGAATAAATTCTGCATCTAAAAATTTCTCGTTTCGAAAGTCCGCACATCTAATATTTTAAATATGTAAAATTGGAGTCTGTAGGAGTTTTTTTGACGAATCTGATCTTTATGGGACAAATGTCAGTTACATGTGAAGATTTTTCAATCTATCGTTTTGTGAATAGTAATCCCTAATTATTAGAGTTTTAATTAACAAGAAAGGGCTTGTTTTCCTGGTTTCTTAAAGCAACCTATAGCACTCTTGATTCCGGGGGTGAAAAAAGTGAATTTTTGTATGTGTTTGTTCCTGCATATGTAATAAGAAAGGTGTTTTTATCCTGTATGTTTACCTGACGTCTTATAAAGAGATCTTTGTCTTGTATTTCCAAAATCGCTATCTAGGGTCAGAAAAACAACATAATTTCATTTTAGATACAGATATAGGTGTTTCTTTTTAGCTAACGTTGATTTCAGACTAACTAAGATATTTGATTAATGCTAGTACTTATAAAATAAATATTTTAGATATTTTAAAATTATTTGTTAAGGTAAACTAATTCAAATATTTTTTTGCTTCCTTACAGACCACCAGTAATGCTCGCAATCCTACACATAGTTGAAAACTCAAGATATGAATGTTTTGACCCTTGATTTTAGAAGTATTTAATAGGTGGGTTTTGTTGGGGTCCCGTAAAATATGACCGTAGTGGGTTCTAATATTTTCATTTGAACTTACAATGAGCTTTTTAATGTTGAGTGGGTGCAATGACTCCATTTAGGTCAGCGAAAGACTTTCTTGGCGCTAAAAATTCATCATTTTCATTGTGACTCTCCATGGCCTTGATCCCACACTACTGATATTGTGAGGCGAAGGCACCATTTACTTAGCTATCCAGACATTTTATCCATATATACATGTATGTTAATATAAAATATATCATTAATTTCTCAAAAATTTAGAATAATCGTTAACAGCCCTATTTTTTATATATAATATAAGATATATATATATATATATATATATATATATACATACATATATATATATATATATATATACATATGTGTGTATGCATGTATGCTTATTTATTTATTTGTTATATTTATATGTTTATATTACAGTGTATGCAACTTTATTTAGTGTTGGGATAAGCACAAATTGTTGAATCATTAAAGACATTTTTTAAAAATGACTTCAAGTTCCAATCTCTCTAAATAGCTTTAAATGTGTGGGTTTTTTTCTTTTAAAAAATGATTTTTGCAAAATAATTTACTGTTTCATTATGAAAGAAAAACGGAGGTTTATTATCTGACACGTAGATGCATTATCCTCAGTTAAAGTTTAATCATTTCTACACCAATTTTTATTTGTAAATCTTTATAAATAGAGTATAATTTCAAAATACATATTAAGATATATATTTTTTTATATTTCAATATGTTTCAATTTAATTTGTAGGTAGAAACACATTTTCCTGTTAATGTTTTTGTTTTGTTTCTTTTTTTTGTATCAATTTTCTGAAAAAGTTACAGATTTAAAAAAAAAAAGTAAACTAACGCAACACTTATGTAAGTTTAATTACATTTGAGCACTTTCACACATTATTTATTTAAAATTAAATCCAAGACAAAAAAGTACAATAGAGTATAAATAGCTTTCTGTTAAGATGTTATTATTCTGTCCAATGTTATATTCTCATTTTTCTAAATCTCATCAAAGACTCATAAATTAAAAACCAACCTCAAGCAAGTAAATAAATTTCAGAATCTATATTAACACACATTTTATTTCTTGTAGTTCTTCAGATGAACTGAAAAGTTTCGTATGACAACATTTATCTAACTGACAAGATGACTGAAAAAAGGGCACATAATTTGACGAAAACATCACGGTGAAAAAAGTAATTATGAGGTTAAGAAAAAAACATTATTCATTTTGAAGTTCTGGGAATAAAATGATGATATTATTATTTGTTTAACATCAAATAATTTCTATAAAGCTATTTTACTTATATATTTTTAAAATTAATTTGAAATTTTCATCAAATTTTCTACATTCAAATGCATCATTCTTATTGATAAGTATGTATTAAAAATGTATACTAAGTTTTTAAAATATATTTTTAAAGTTAAATATTAAGTAAAACTAAAACTTGTATTATTTTGCTTACAATTCCTGATTATTTTTAAAAATATTTTATGAAAAATAAGAATTGTACTTGTAATAAGTTTTCAAATATATCTTTTTACAATGCATTGGATCTTAATGTAACATGTCTAGAAATAACACTTCAAAAATGACATTTAGCAATATTTTCCATTGTTAGTGTGCAGTTTTTTTTTCCAATTGTTTTATAATAATTCATCATTTTCATTGTGACTCTCCGTGGTCTTGAACCCACGCCTCTTATATTGTGAGGCGAATGCACTATTTACTTAGCTATCCATTCACTATATCCGATTATACATTTATTTTAATATAATATATATCGTTATTTTTTCAAACTTTTTCATTAATCATTAACATCCTTATTATATAGATATATAATATATTCATATATATGTATGCAGGTATGCTATTTATTTATTTCAATATATTTAGATGTATATATTACAGTGTATGCAACTTTATTTAGTGTTGGGATAAGAAAAAATTATTGAAGCATTAAAGACATTTTAAAAAATGGTTTCAAGATCAAATATCTCTAAATAGCTTTAAAGATTAAAAAAATAATAATAAAAGATGATTTTTGCTAAATAATTTACTGTTTTATAATGAAAGAAAAACGGAGGTTTATTATCTGACACGCGGATGCATTATCCTAAGTTAAACTTTAATCATATTTACACAAAATATTATTTGTAAATCTTTATACACATAGTAATATATTAAAATGCCTATTAATTGTTTTTATATGTTTATGTATCAATATGTTTTAATTTAATTTGTAGCTAGTAACACATTTTCATGTGTTTTTTAAAAATGAATTTTCTGGAAAACTCAGAGCAATTCTTTAAGCCGTGTTTTGTTTTCCACTGTATGCAAAACTTGATTTCACTTTTTGTGTGGATTTTATTAAAAAAACTATTTAATTCAGAATAATGTAATTTTTTTTTAAATTGTTTATTTAGGAAGAGAAAATAATAATAATAAAAAAAATGACAAGTGACTATTTTTTATACTACCCTTGAAATTTTCAGTTTAAAGAACGTAATACATCTACATATTTAGCTTTAATAAGTACTATCGATTGTTAATCGTTTATTTTTATTTTTAAAAATTGAATGTTTAGATTTAAATTAATTGATAACAGCCCTGATATACATGTGTGTGTGTGTATATATGTTTTAATAATAAAATAATTTTATTAAACAAAATAATTTAATTAAATTGTTTTTGAAATTTTAACAATAAATTAATCTCTTTTTCCATTTAATACATTTTGAAAATATTTTATACATTAAAGTATGATTTTCTTTTTAAAAAATCCCAACCCTATGTAGTTGTTAAATACATTATTGAATTCAACTATCAAGCCAAATAGGTGGTACCTTTATGGATGTCCTTGCCACAACACATTTTAGTTACAGTTTTAATATTTTAAATCTTCTTATTTTTCTTAAATGCATCTGCTAACCATAAAATTATCAGCACATGTGAAAGAGTAGTTTATTTACATCTTTCGAAGTATCCTTTAAAAAAAAAAGAAAGAAAAAAGAAAAAAACAACACTAAGTTACATTCATATCATGCATGTGTTGTGTGGTTTTTTTTAACGTTTTCTTTATTATTTGAAACGTCTACAAGGTACCGGTGACCGTAAAATCAATACAAATAATTAAGTTATAAATATAAACTTTTTATTACCAAAATATATTTTTTCTTTATACAACGGCTTTTAAAAGGAATTAATTCTAAACAAATTTCAAACTGAGGAAGGTACCTGCAAAGAAACATGTGAATGTGTGAACCTACCATTTGAGAAAAACCATAATAATTAATGCCTTACGCTCGTACTAATTACGTATTTGTGTTTCACTATTAGGCAGTATTTATGATCGTTAACATTTATGTAAAACGTTTGAAAATTATGTTTTGAGTTTTTACTATTAATAATATAGTCGTTTATTGTTCCACAAGCTGATTCGCTTCTCTATTTTTTGCATTTGTGTCATTGAAATGTTATTTTAACTCTTCTAAAGTGTTTAGCCAGGGCGCTAATCCTTGTTCTTTAACACAAATCTAGGATTCACTTTTTGGTAGGTAAATCTAACAAGAAGTAATTAAGTGAATTTGTGAATATTAAATACAACTTTTATTTAATTGATTTTTTAAATAAAAAAAATATTTTAAACGTTTTATGTGTTGTCTGTGAAAAAAAGCACTTTGAACCACTTATATTTCCTATAATATCACATTAATTATCTGGAATAAGCCAAATGATGCTCATGTCCTCCATATTAACGTAACATCCTTTCAAATAAAATAATAGGTAAATGAAATTACTAGGTGTAATTTTCTCATGATTGATCATTGGCCAATCTTGCAGCCTTTTTTACAAACTCCTCAATGTTTCCCATCTTGTAGAAGGCAACCTCAAGCAAATGGTGAAGTTTACCATTGATGAGCATCTTAATTCCGTTAATAAATTCTTTGATTGGCACATATTTTCCTTCAGAGCAAAAAAAATACCTCAGTTACCTGGAAAGGCTAAGAAAAATTCTTCATTTTTCTGGCATTGATGACTGTCAATGTATCCTCTTTTGACAACTCATACATAAATAAGATAGCAAAAATATCTTGGAGGGATTTGAACTGCTAAATAATTTTTGGACACCTTTTGCTGTGGTATAGTGCTACTCTCCTACTAAACCAGTTTAAAAACGATGCTTACGTTCTATTTTTCTGTATAAAATTTTAATGTATGGAATATCAATTTGTATTTTAGAAACAATTTGAAATACACTGTTTGATATTTTTTTCTTTTAAATTTGTCAAGTCAAAAATTTAGATTTTTTAAATTACTAATTTATTAATTTTAATTGACTCTCAAATGCAAATAAACATGTTCTGTAAAAAGGCTTATGATCGTTTCGATCCTAAGTTGACTAGTTACTTTGAAATTTGACTGCGCCTCAAAAGTTTTACAAATCTAACCTTTAGATATATTTTCAATTATTTCAATAATACTCAAAGTTATTATAATGTATGAACAATTTTGAAAAATGTCTTTCTGGGCTTGTAGTCTTGACTCTGAAGCTTTTTGTCTATACTAAATTTTCTTGAATTAAAAGCCTCAAAAACTTAAATCCTTAGATTTTGTTTTTTCAGAAGTTGTGATCATTGTTGTTGTTATTGTTGAGCCTTCTGTTCTTGAGGGACATCCACCGATCATCGTCGACGTCTGCACTTTCTTCCTAGGACATAGGCCACCTACAAGAGACCTCCAGGCATCTCTATCCTGGGCCATTTTCTCCAGGATCTTCCATTCATGGCCAATAATCTTGATACTTGTCTCCAATTATCGGTGCCAGGTGTTTCTTGGACGGCCTCTTTTCCGTTTACCCAGTGGGTTCCATTTCAGGGCTTGCCTTGTTATATTAGAAGCAGGTTTCCTTAGTGTATGACCGATCCACCTCCACCGCTTGTAAAGAATCTCTTCCTTAATGGGCTCCAGTTTATTCCGCTTACACAGTTCCTGGTTGCTGATTTTGTCCGGCCAGTGAATTCTGAGAATCCTTCTCGGACAATTGCTAATGAAGGACAGGATTCTGGTCAGGTTTACAGCCGTTGTTCGCCATGTCTCAGCTTCATTAGCAACACTGGTTTCATCATGGCGTTGAAAATCCTTACTTTTAACTTGCAGCCTAAGTTGTTGGCAGCTCACACATTCTTGAGTTGCTGGAAAAATGCTCTTCCATTTCCGATCCTTATTAAAACGTCGGTATCTGTACCACATTGTTTATCTACCATGCTGCAAAATTAAACAAAACTCTCCACCTCCTCAAGGGCTTCTCCTTCAAGCATGATGGGTGATGTACTGGTGGCATTAACCTTGAGGATTTTACTCTTCCCTTTGAGTATGTTGAGACCTATGCTAGCAGAAGTGGCTGCGACAATGTTTGTTTTCTCCTGCATCTGTTGTTGGGTATGTGCAAGGAGGGCAAGGTCATCAGCAAAGTCTAGATCATCAAGTTTATCTCACAAGGTCCATTGGATACCATTCATTTTCTGCGCGATGTACATGTTTTTATCACCCAGGCTAACAGAAACAGAAAGGGTGACAGCAAGGAACCTTGTCTCACACCAGTCTTCACCTGGAAAGCATCTGTCACCTGCTGACCACTGACAACTCTGCTGTTCACCCCTTCATACATGTTTCTGATTATATCCGTAATTTTCTGTGGCACCCCATGGTGCCTTAGCAATGTCCACATGGGTTGCCTGTCCACCCTGTCAAAGGCATTTTCGTAGTCAACATAGTTGACATAGAGCGACGAATTCCACTCTATTGACTGCTCTAGAATGATGCGCAGTGTCGCTATTTGGTCAATGCAGGATCTATTGGTGAAAAAACAGCATGTTGGTCCCGCAGCAGAGTTTCTACCACGTTTTTTCATCCGGTTAAGCAGTACACGGATAAAAACTTTTCCTGGAATGGACAGGAGGGTGATCCCTCTGTAGTTCGAACAGGAGCTTAAATCTCCCTTCTTTGGAATGTTGATAAGGTATCCCTCTTTCCTATTAGAATGCACTTTCTCCTCTTCCCATATCTTCATAAACAAAGGATGTTGCTTTTCCACACTGGTTTCCAAGTCCTCAGTGCCTCTGCTGGGATTAAATTGGGGAATAACATCTTAAACATTTAAGAAAACAGGTATTTAGGGCCCGCAGCCACGAAAGAGTGGCAATTAGGAGTTTAGTGAACAATGGTATTTCAATATTGGCTATCAAGTATGTGTATACAAAGTTTGGTTAAAATCCATCAATATGGCAAATAGCTAATGCATAAACTAATTTTTGTAAAGCTCATATTAGAAAAAGTCGACATTAAGAGCCCCAGGGCCCATTCGGGGCATGATATAAAAATCAAAACATTTGTTCATTTAAATAAGGATAACAATGGATATATTTATAAATATTTGTCATAGGCCTTTAATAATTGAATTGGAGAATAAAATCTTAAACGTTTTCGAAAACAGGTATTTTGGGCCCCCAGCCCCGAAGTACTTTCTATTTGGAGTTTAGTGAACTATGATATTTTAATACTACTTATCAAGTATTTATATACACATTTATTTTAATATCCATAAATATAGCAAGTAGTTAGCGCTTAAACTAATTTTTATATGCCTAATGTAAGCAAAAAATGACCCAAATGTTTTTAAATTGAGATAAAAAAATTGACAGTTACTATCCCATGATCGTTTTTTACAGTCTCAAGTTTTTGTAGACACATTTTTTAAAGATACATTCATCTACGCGGTAGCTAACACATAAACTTATTTGTTATAGCTTTTATAATTATTTTATGACATTAAGGGTCCAAAGGCACATTCACGGCAGAATATATACTTGAAAATACCTGTTTATTTTAAAATTGATAATAATGGATACATTTATCAGCATTTGTCAAGATCTTTAATAATTGAATTGGGGAATACAATCTTAAAGGTTTATAAAAATAAGTATTATGGGCCCCCAGCACCAAAAAATTGGCCCTTAGGAGATGATCTATCTATAGTATTTTAATATTGGCTACCAAGATTTATAATTACAACATTTTGTTTAGATCAATCAAGTTATCAAGTAGGTAGCTCTTAAACTAATTTTTAAATATCTCAAATAAGAAAAAAATTGACATTAAGGGCCCCCGGTGCCCCTTTAGAGTTAAATTTGAGAAAAAAAGTAGCCAGATAACAGTCCGGAACAGTCTCAAAAATTTTCATGACGATCGAATGAATGGTTAAGTCAGCTATAAAGGACAAGCGCACACACACACACACTTACAGACATACTTTGATATGTATACGTGTACAATTATACACACACACACACACATATATATATATATATATATA
>MUZC01002977.1:389406-448379 GCA_002072015.1 Radix auricularia
TAGATAGATAGATAGATAGATAGATAGATAGATAGATAGATAGATAGATAGATAGATAGATAGATAGATAGATAGATAGATAGATAGATAGATAGATAGATAGATAGATAAAATTTTATTGTTCGTAATGTGACGATTGAGTTTGTGGAATGGAATGACCAAGACTACCAATCTGTGTGCTCATGCAAAGTAGAGAAATCAACCCTAACAGGTTTTTTTAAATTTTTTTTAATTTTGGGCGGGGGTGATGTTGGTTTTTTTGTTTTATATGTTGTTGTTGAGCACCCATCGATAAACTTCAACTGTCTTAGCCAACTAGAGTGATACAAATCTTCAATTTTTCCTCTGTGCATTTCACGTTTTATCTTCCCTTTTTCAGATGTTCCATCTATACAGACGATTACTAGGTCCAACGCTTTGAACCACGTGTCAAAGATGTCTTACAGGTAGGGACCAAAGGGCGAAAAAGCTATGATGCATGCATTTTATGTAGTGGTTTTTTAACTTGCATTCGAAACTTTATAACATTTTATTTAACGAAAGATTTTTTTATGGTATAGCAGTATTTGTATGCTTTTTAAACTGGAAAGTTTACATAGTTTGGCTGTCAGCATACTTATCAACAATTAAGCATTGTTAATAGGTTTGTTTGATTGTTGAGTATTGTGTACGTTGACCCTTAAATGGCGTAATTTTCTACTCTTTTACTAGAAAACCGCCAGGAGATAATGTAAGTCGTATTTACTTTTTAAAAAATCTTAATGTTCATAAAAACCCGTTTTGTGTTTCTTTTTCAAATCCGTAATCCGTATAGAGATTTTTATTACAGTATTTCTGTTGATAATTGGCAGAAACAATTAATAATATGTTTGTTTTGGGGTTTTTTTTGTTCATTTTTTTGTTGTTTTTGATGTTGTTTTTTTGTTGGGTTTAAATTTTTTTTATTATTTTGATTGCTTATAAAATCTTGTGAATTAAAATATTTGTTATGTTTCAGATTATGCAGATTCTAAAACCAAACCCGATGGATGAGGTTACAAAAGAGATAAAAGAGTTTCTTGGTCAGGAGTATACAAAGGTGCGTACTACATCTTAGTTAATGTCATATCCCTGTTACATGTCATAATGTTATGCCTAAAAAAAAATATTTTCTGTTCAGATAATGCTAAAAATATAAAATTTCTTAAATAAATCGATTATTAGATGGTAAAAAAGATGATGTTTAAAAATGTATGTTAATTGACGCGTGTTTGAATGGTTCAATGAGGACAGATAGATTGTTTCCCTTGTAGTTATGAAATTCGCCCCTCTTACTATATATTATCATTAACTCATTTGAAGCTAAACATAACAATCTTTTCAAATTAAAGTTTTAAATGTTTTAATTTTTAAATTGTTTTATTTTTCAAGATATATTTATATAAAAAAGAGGAAAATTAAATCATTGATTTACTGCTAATAATGCAATTGTCAATCTTACTATTGAGGCAAGCATTCAAATTTAGTCACTTATTGCTATATAAGGGATACTGATAATTTGAAGACAATTTACACTAAAATTCTTAATCGGTATTTCTTAAAGGGATCTGAAAAAAAAAGACATGAACATTATGCCGCGCAGTAAGAATGTCATAGCAATATTACTAGACGAGTTAAGTGATGAATTTGAAATACAAATGTTTAAAGATTTAAAAATATGTATATGTTAGGAAAAATATATATTGTTAAAGCCTTTTCAAGTAATTAATTAGTATTTAGCACACATTATTCGTACGTCAGGCAAATAATTTAAACCATTCTTACAGCTGGGATTCTGGTTTACTGGATCTGGGACAAATAAAGAACTGAATGCTCCTTTTGGTCGACGTTTTATTAAAGACATTTTAGAATTGGCCCTAGAAAATGGTAAGATCATTTTAAAACATTGTTCAACAGTTTGCTAGCCTGGCTTACACTAGAATTTAAAAATAAATATTTCTAATTGTTCTAATCAGTTTATAAAAGGATTAATCACGGTATAAGACTTTTTCTAAAACTTAAGCATTATTTATTAAAGGTGTTGTTACTAAATAAAGATTTCATTTTTTATGAACTTCTATTGTTCAGGTAGTTTCCTGGTGTGTCAGGGAACAGACCTTTTCTTGCAATGCATGAGATCTCAGAGCGAGGATCCCAAAATTTTGTCTGCCAAAAAGAAACTAAAATTATACTTTAATAAGGTAGGTATAAAAATCATTATGTGGAGAGTTGTTTAAATTTGAAAATGCAATATTCATATTTGAAAAGATAGTTAAAATTATACATTAACAATGGTAAAGGTGGACAGATAAATCTTTTTTGTCCATCTGGACAACTGTTTCGCTAAAATAATGTTTATTGTTTTGAAAGACTTTTAATATTGTGTGATTTAGAACGGCGTCTAATTTTATAATAGTGGGAAACTATTTTTTTCAAATGTGCAGCAGTTTCACTGATGATCTGGTATCTTACATTATAATTTTTATTTTCTACAAATATTAGTTAAGCAAATAATATATGCAATATATTGGGCACCATATTTGGGACATATATATATATATACAAATATATATATAAGGATGAAGGTATTTTTATGTTTCTTTGTTTGTTTATTTCCAATACAATTTTACACCGTTTGACCCAGGGTTGTGAAATTTTGTATGGAATCCCAATTTGACCCGGAAAAGTTTGTAGGCTATGTTTCAACTCCAGGTGACAAACCCTAGGGTCAGGAGGCAAATTATTTTGCTTTTTTTCCCCCTTATATGAGCTATATAAAAATGTAACATTTACTCAGTGTGCCTGGTGTTGAAGATTCTTTGTGTGCCCGAGTCCTGTTTCCTATCACTTATTGAATTGTTGTTTTGGACTGATACTTTAACGTTTTGCCACTTAACTCGGTCTAGTCTTCGAGTATTTCCCGTAGGAAAAAGTAAAAAATTCCTACATACAATAATCAACTTAGCTTTATATATTAGATTTATATGAAATGTATATCAATGCGTGCTAATCAATTTTTGATCAATCAGAAACAAAATGCAGACTTTAAAAAAAAGATACATGTTTGTTTTTTGTTGCAAACCGTTGCTTTGTAGAAAATTTTATCAAGAGATCATAATTGCATTTTTAACCTTCATTAATTTTATGCTTTCACTAACTCCCTCAACGTGGTGGGCTCACGCATCCGGCTCGGTATAGCCTAGCGCGATCTATCAAAATCAACCGCTATAATCGTACGACAAAAAATGAACTTTTATTTTGGAAGAGTTTTTGGGTTCTTTGGTGTATTTCAGATGTTGTGATTGTAAAGCCAGCGTCTTCTTTGCACACTCTCACGAGGGAATGTTTCCGTGTTGCTGTGGCAAATTACTTTAAGTTATTCAATTATCAAACAGTTTCGGAACACTCATATGTAGCTCAGACATCAGTATAACACTTACGATGTTTGAGTGTTACTAGTTGTATGGACCAGCTTTAAATGCAAAAGCTTTTCTTGGAATATGACTTTTTTCACATATCTATCGTTGAGTTGTATGATAAGGTCGTGCGCGTGTTGTCTTATCGATCAGAAAATAAATTGCAAAATAAACACGGCTTTTATAAGTTGTTCAGTGCAATATATAGAAGGCGGCCTGTCAAGTAAACTTCAAATTTGATATTATTTGTAGTGATCAGACGCTCACAACACGAATGGGAATTGAAAATTGTCCCATACGAAGCTACCTGTACAATTTTAACACTAGAAGGAAACTGGCCTGTCGTTTGTTCGGCTGCCTGGTGGAAATGGGGACCCGTATTCTCGAAGAGTGCCCCGAGCTGAGCAAGGGTTGTGGAACGAGAAGTTCCGTTGATGAGACATGACTTTGATATAATAAGCAGGGTCCTATATGATGCACATCAATACTATATATTATTCTTATCACATAGCCCAAAAAAATGTTACATTTTAATTCAGGTACTATTGCTGTTTCAAAGTATGTTAAATAGATTACTATAACTAGAACTATATAATTAATTGTATTAATACTATATATTGATTACATGTCTATACTAATAAATGCCAAGGCCCCCACTTACTGACTCATTACTAAATCTCCAATTTTTCGTGTAGGTAGAAGCTTTAAAATTTTGGAAAGTGTTGAGTAGTCAGTCTCTCGCTACATCTTGGGACTTGAGACCAAACACGTTTTTTTTCATCGTATGGACTATTTAAAATATTAAAATCGCTAATATTCTTATTATCCGAAGAAGCAGGTGCATGAAACTTCGGGTAATTATTGAGTTGAGTGCTGCGATGGAAAAAAAATTAACCATTGAGGGCCAAAATTGTATATGTTTTCTTATATTAAGAACTGACTCATCAATATTTCTCTAAATTTTCGTGTAGGTAGCATGAAATGCTGGCAAATTATTGAATACACTGTTGTGACTGTTATAGGGGAAAATTAATACTAAAACTGTCACCTATTGTCCCAAATGTAGTGTTTTCCTAATATGAGCAATTCTCCTATTTCCCTTGTAGGCAGAAGTATGAAAAGTTTAACAGATGTTGAGTACACTTATGTTTTTGTTTTTTTTTCATTAATAAAAACTGACACATCATTTATTCTCCAACTTCCTATATAGGTGGTGTGGCGATAAAGATAAAATGTAATAGATTTATTGTTTAATAAACTAATAATAGTAATAATAAGAACCTTCATGCACACAAGAATATCCTTTATTGATAAACACATCTGACATATAACGAGTTAGACGTAAATTAAATTCACAAACTTTAATTACACTATTTATTATTGCATTGTATTTCAATTATTGATATATTTCTCAATATATCTAAGATAGCCGATTTAAGGTCCATTCTGAGACTGCACTATCATCATTAGGAGTTTTGCCTACTAACTTAATTTTTGTGACTAAGGGCACTAAGATGTTAAAGTTCCCTTTGTCCATGTGGTGCGCTGTGGTCGAGCTCCCTGCATCTTTTCGTTGTTCGGTGGATAGTGTTCTGACTTCTACCCGGTGGTGTTGGTCCTTTTTGAACACTTTGGCACGTAGGCCACTAGAATTGGTTGAACTGGTTCGGTCGTTGCTGAGCTCCACGAGGTTATGCAGTTATTCTCGCAGAGGAGAGAAGCTATAATACGTCTAAGATAAATATAAACGACTACAGATGACACGGAGTCTATCTGGCTTCGGCAAAGCACGAGGGTTATCATGCCAATCCAGCTTCGATTCTCTCAGTGTCGTGTCGAATCGGCTTCAGCTGTTTACACGGTGTGTACAAGGCTGAATGATGATGATTAAACCACAGCAGTGTTGATCAGACAGTCGAGGGTGAGTTGGTCCTGGACTTGTCTAGATTCTGGGATACCAGGACTACCAGGGGAAACGCTTGTCCTTGATAATACCTTCTGGTTTCGGATCGAGTCAGGATGCTCCTTGCTGCACTCGTCGGGTGACCAGGAACCATATTTGAGATATAGAGTAGAAAATAAGGTAGTTTCTCCATGTTAAAATTTTGACATACAAGCCTTCAGAGCAAGGTGTTAAAGTGTATCCAAAATATTAAATATTATTCCTGTCATTACTTTAAATTTATTACGACGGGTGTAGTTCAACAAGGTCAACACCTACCTGTGGTTTTATACATTAATATTTTAAACTTAAGTTATTTATATTATTAAACTAATTGCTCATAATTCGATATAACTGATGGAAAAGTTGTATTGTATCGTTTACCAATAATTAAATAGAAATGGTTAGATACTCTGGTTATCTATGTACGGTTGCTCAACAGCGATAAGGAATACAACAATTAACACATGGAATAAGCATTTTATAATTAATTTCATAATTAAATATATGATATTATAATACATCTGTGTGTTTAGATATTGTTGAGGTTTCGTTCCTTAAGTTTATATCTGGATGGAATATGTTTGCTGTTATCGATGAAACAACTCTTGTCAAATTGAATGGCAGAGATGTTACTTTCACGAACACTTAATGGGTAAAGATGGAGAAATTTGGTTTTCAATGTTTTTATGCTGTAAGGTGGCGTGTTCATTTAATGGTTTGATTGGTTGATTTATTTTTGGCAGTTATATCCGTTTCTTTCAATGTATAAGCCCCGTTTTCTTAATGAATTAGCTTGAGAATTATTTCTCTTTTGTTTACATCACTGGCGGTCCAGAATTGGGCGTCTAAAATTTCCTCACAGTTAGCAGCATAAACATTTAGGTTGTTTTAGAGAAAACTAGCGACGATGATTATGGAAAAAATCCCACTTGTTTAGACGCGGGAGCCCAAAGCAATTTCTTTCTTAAATGAGAAATATAATAATATAAATTTACAAGTTTCCATATTTCTGGTGAAAATACTAACATGAAACTGGGAAGTGTTTGAGTGTACTGCAGCGAGAGTACCATATGAAAAAATATTTAAATGTAGCTCTTTTCAACTTCAATGAATTAAGCGAAATGTGTTGAATTTTTTAATAATATGTTAATGAATTTTGACAAAACCTTAAAAAAAATAAATGCTTATATTAAAAGAGGGCATTTAAATTTAATAATTTTTTATTTTTCCAGCCAATGGCCCCTTAGATCAATTTTGTAAAAGTTTAAGACATTTTTACCATCTGATTTCACACATATTTTTGCAAATATTGACAAAAGATAATTCCATAGTGATTCAGAAAGAAACAAACTGTTGTTTTTAACTTTAAATCTTGCACCGATACTGCTCCCGGGTCCTTATCTTAGTTTTTTAAGCCATATGTATTTTTATTGATGCCATTTCCATTAAACTTTAGAAATATATTATGTGCGCTCCCACGAAGGTTTGTCTAATTACGATTTTTAAACACTCAATTTTTATGGTGCGGTGGGTCCTAAATGAATTTTTTAAAACATTATTTATAGCAAAGGTATTTTAAAAAGGGGCTAATAACAGTTGCATAGCTATAGGAGAAGGTTCAAATTCAGAATTTCCCCGTTTCCCTTCTGGGGGGCCCAAAGTAGTGTCTCTACAAGAATATAAGCGAACCGGGAACCTTCATCTACGCTTCTAGCTATAATTTTTTTAATAAATTATTTACCAAATTTGCTATTTAAGCAAATTGAATTCTATTGGATAATGGACTTCTATTATATGTTCTTTTGTGCCCGGGAAATTTTTATTTTTTCAAAATTGTAAAAGCTTCATTTCCGATCAGATATATAGGAAATTGGTTTTTAATATGTGTTACGCAGATTTTCCGGGCTAGCTAAAATCTTATTTTTCCTCTGCAAAGCGCGGGTACTTTGTTTGCCAAATCTCATCTTTCCTACGAAAAAAATTTACTTTTTCTTTTTTTTTTAATAGAGAAAAAAGGTACACTATTGGACATTTGTGTCGAAAGGCGGGTCAATTGAAATACAACTGCGCTTCAATCCCTTAATGCGTCATTGGTGTGTGATGATTCAGTGGTACTAACATAAGTGACACAGGGGTCTAAACAATAAGACTTACAATTTTTCGCTAAACAGTGTCCGACTTAGTCCATTTTGTGATATTAAAAAAAATAATTCCAAAACAATACAAAGAGAGAACGCTTAGATATTGTCTTTCTTTAAAGGCAGTGAGTGCGCACTTTGCCATTTACCCAGAGTGTCTATAGGTGTTTGGTATTCCTAGTAGGGCAATGTTAGGTATGTTAGGAATACTCTTTTCTTTACATCACACAAGTTAGGTCTTGGTGAGGTCGAGCCCTTTCCTCTTGTTATCTATGAGGTTTCTGTGTGCCTTTTTTTTTACTTTTGTACTGATAGCTTTGTTGACTTAGGGCCACGGCTAACTCCATGGCAGTTGTCGTGTTCTGAGCCGCGAGGAGGCCAACCGATTTCAGAATTGAAATAATAAATAACAGGTTAATGACATTTTTAGTATCAATTAAAAAATGTTTAACATTGATTAAAAATATTATTAAATGTTTATTTTACATTCATACTTAAAAATATTAAATATATTTTTATTTTCTTTAAAAAAAAAAAATCATCAACCAATTTGCTTTTAGAACAAAACAACTGAGAGTAAAGGAGCAACTAGGTAATTCTGAATATTCCATTCAAAAAATTTTAATTCTTTCTTAAATTTTTGAAAGATTTTATATAATTAGAAAAATATTATATACGCATTTATTTTAAAAATAAAATTAAAAGTAAAATTAATAACCGTTTTCTAAAATTAAAAAATGAACTGTTAATTTTTATAGAAATCATATTGCTTATATAGTTTGTAATTTTATATTATATATTTGTAATTATACCTAATGTTCTTTGGTAAAAAGGAATGAAGACACTTTTGATTCAGCAAAGAAAGAGTCTGAAAGCAGAGTGAGTATAGTTAATTCAGTTATCACACATTTAATATAGTTTAGCAACGAAACCCTCCTTTGTTTTACACTTAACCAGTTTCATTTAAGAGCATATTCTGTTAAGCTTTGTGTCATTTCAAATATTTGTATTTTTACACCTCTAAATGTACTTAAAATTTGATTTAAAAAAAAAAACAACAGCAAACAAACCAAAAAAAAAAAAACAATCGGTTTGAATCTGCTTGGTAAACTTTTTACTCTGTTAGATGTGTAACCGTTTCAAAGTAATATTTTTTTTTAAAATCCTTTAAAAAATTTTTTGACTATAAATCCTTTTGTTCATTATATTAAGCATCGCACGACAATCCAAAATTCATATAGATCTATATGAATGATTTAAAGTAAAACAAGTAATAAATACGCTAATGAGTATTTAAACGCAATTTCCATAATGGATTTTGTATTTTTTATACCATTGAAATCATTCTAGATTCTACATACAATTTATTTAAAATAATTAATTTAGAAAAAAAAAACAAAATATGACGTCGTATCTCCTCACACTATATCACACCAAGAATGTGACAAAATAATGCGCACCACGCAACAATCTAACATAAGCATACACAAATCTGGAAAACCCAATTAACTATCATTCTAGATTACATGAAAAGTTATTTAAAATCAATAATTTTGAAAGTAAACAAAACAGTTGGTTTAAAAACTTGCTTCTAATATTACTGAATTCAAACGAAAATAGATTGTTGAAAAAGTCCTTCTCCAATATTATTCTAAATAATATAAGCTTTTGATTGACGTTTATTTGTTTCAACCCGATAGATTTTATGGTTGGCGAAAAACTGACGACACACTGATATTTTGGGGTTAAGGTGATTTTTCAGGAAATCCAGTAAACCTTTTAGGTAGTTTTTGGCCGTTTCTCATTCAAGGGACCTCATTAGCATATTTGCAAGGACTCGCACCCTCTATCTGGTATTTAAGGAGGATTGCAGTGCAGGATCAAACTTGACAGACATTTCGAAAATATAAACGCAATATTTCCTAGGGATATTAAGTTAAGAAAAAAAAAAACATTTACAATCTGCCTACTAAATTCTATGTCGATTTGATAACGGAAAAGGGGTTATAAAAATGTATTTAACAAAGTGTGCACTGCGAGACAGGTTAGCAATTAATAGCATTTACATTTTCAGATCGGGAATATATTTTACAAAAGTATCGAAAATATAGTCCTTGTATGCACCGCACTGTACAAGAGAAAGTGTTGAAAAAGGTATTCAATGTAAAACACACCATGTAACTCCTGCAAACAAATTAACAAGCTACATATAAATAAATAGGGAAAATCTAACAAATCAGAGCTAATCCAAAAAAAATAGCTAAAGACTATATCTAAAGTGACCAAAATAACTCCATTTATTTAGCCTTAAAACAATAGAGGACAACAGAAAAAAGACTAAATTAGTAGAAATACACAAGGCAAGTAATTCTAGCTTCGAAATATAATACAAAGATATCATAGTATAACCCTATGATAAAAGTATTTTTTTATTCGGTACAGCCTACATAAAATAACCATACTAATTCTCTATCTTCCCGCCCTGAAATCCGACGACGATTCCGTAAATTTCAGTCTAATGCTTTTGTAATTGTTTACAGCTTACACATTTTCTTGAGCATGGCAGAGACTTGAATCGAGTTTAAAAAATAGTAAAATTAAACAATTGAATCTCTTTTACATTTACAAGTAGTTTACTATTAAAATTTGAACAATGAAATTAGCAAAGTAAATTTTGTTTTTGTTTAAAGCAAATTTTGGTTTTTTATTCCAGAAGAAGGACAGCAATACCTTTAACCCTTCTATGTTATGGAAAAAATATTTTGATGAAGATAAGAGTACGTTTGATTTATATTTATATAACGTAGATATGTGTGTGTGTCAAAAATGTGTTCAGGTAAGTGTTACACACGTTTTTCCATTACTCTTGTAATACAACTGTATTTTTATCTCTATGGCTTTGCATGAAGACATTCTTACGAATATAGCTTTCTCCAGATTCCTACATTAGTTTCACCGCATCCTTGCTCCCCTAGACTCTATTCTGAAATACATTTATTTAAAAGTAGATACATATTTTTAATGTATTTTGTACTGTTCTTAATTAAAACACAGTTTGGTTTTGTTAATATGTAAAATTAATTCGGGAAATATTTTGAACAATTAAAAATTAGACAGTTTATGATCATTTTTCAAAAAGATAAAAAAACGAATGGTCCATTTGCAATTAAATTTTTACAGCTGTGAATAATTCTATACTATGAAGCATAATTATAATACTTTTTTTTCTCTATATGAAGGTTGTTTACATTTCGTCATTTCATTTGATGGACTCAATGATGATGCTAAATGCTTTGACGAATACATTCCAAGAAATGCTACACGTATAATTATTAAGGTAATATTTGGCTAATTATAAGCGATATATATTTAAAAGTGTAAAACAAAATAACTCTGAATACATTTAAATTCTACAAATATGTCGTGGTTCCAGCAACTTTATCATCGTGTCGTGTTTCTTGCTGGGCATAAGGACTAAGGACGGTGTTAATGTAATATTTGATATCTTGAAGGCCTATTACAAATAAATAAAATCTCAAAATATTCAATTAAAGTATTGCATATTACCATCTCACTTATGCTAATTCAACCCCAAAATCTTCCATATAGCTATAAACTGGAGTTTCCACAAAGATTTAGTTACATATATTTTATAATGACCACACAATGTATTTTATTGCTTAGATAAGTTAGATTCCAAGATGTATATTATTAATAATTTTTATTACTCGTGCTTTTTGTAAAGCTATGGGATCCAAATGAAGGATTTGTATATATACATATACATATGTGTGTGTTTATATTGAACGATTAATCGACAAATCACTTACAAATTATTCTAAGTAAAAAGTAACCAAAAAAATAATAATAATTAAAAATCTTGGCCGTTAAATAAGACATTTTTGTCGACTATGCGAACATTTTGGTTTTTAACTATTGACTGCCGGGAATTTTCAAATTTTGCCTACTGATCAAACCAAACGAAGAGTCTATTAGGCTAATGGCTAGAATGGAGTCTGACTCAGAGCCAGAAAATGACAACAGCTCTGCAGATAAAATTCTACGTTAAAATATATAGATGAAAATTCCTGAATCCAGTAAACCCTCTACTTCTCTTAGATAGAAAATTAGGGTAATTACACCTTTCTTATTCCTTATGAAAGAACAAACACATACAAGTTTTTTTGCTTCCAGTCTGGAATTTAGGCATGGAATTTGTTGCTTGAAGAAATCAGAAAAGCCAACACTTAATTATTATTAAAAATTCCAATATGAATGCAAGACTAAACACAAACTTTAGATTAACGTAGAACGCAATAATATTCTGTAAAGAAGGAGCGTCTGTAACAGATAAGATAACTAAATGAATACCGTTATTTGATAAGGCAATTCCTTGCCAAAACCGTTTAGTGCATACCATTTACCATAAATACATGTGAAGCATTTTCTAGCTTGCCTGGTTATATTGTCAATTAGACACGCTCGTCACTTGATTTAAATAATGTAAACACACTTGTCCTTTTGTGTAGTTGGCTAAAACAGCCTTGGGCAAACTTTCTAGTGTTAGGGCCACATTATTAAGAAACGAAACATCAAGGGGCAGCACCTAACAACATACTTGACTGTATTCAAGTATTTATCATTAAAATAAAATTAATGACTTTTGAGAGATTACGCCAAGCTTCCACTGGCGGCAAAAGCCTCTGTAGTTGGTCCCATGTAACACGGGGGCCGAAGTTTGCAAACCCCTTGGTTAAAAGATGACATATAAGAGAGACATTCCAGTGTTATTTAGATTTATTACAAGAAAATTTTATAAGTGTTACTTAGGACATGGTAAATTTTAATATTTTGATTTAATCAAACATTTAACATTTTGAATTTAAAGTAATCTTTAGAAGCCCTAATATGTATAAATATATATATATATACTAGCAGACCCGGTCGTGCGTTGCAACGATCTCAGTAAAAATGATAATTTAAGAATCCTATGAGTGATATGTTTTAAAAACAATTATGCCAGAAACCTACACTGAAGTGCGAAAAAAAGTCCAAAGATCATGGCAAACAGATAAATAAAATAATAATTTTAAAGCTTTTAAAAAAAAGACATTAAGGGGCTAGGCTCTAAAATAAGTGCTACTTTGTACTCAAGCTATGTTTCTCAATATAGTGTTAAATTGCTTTGGAGAATTAAATTTTTAACGTGCATTACAAAAAAATTTGGGGCCGCCTACCCGAAGGAATGAACATAAAGAGTTCAGTTTCCTAGAGTAATTATTTATAGACTCTGGAATTTTTATAAGACAAAAAAAAGGACATTCAGAGCCCCAGGGCCCATTCACGACAAGATATAAAGCTTAAAACGATCTCAGTAAAAATGACTATTTAAGAATCCAATGCGTGATCTGTTTTAAAAACTACTATGCCAAAAACCTACACGGAAGTGTGCAAAAAAGTCCAAGTTTCCCAGCAAATGGATAAATAAATCTATATATATATATATATATACACACAGCTTTGAAAAAATTAAGAAAAAAAAACGAAATTAAGGGACCGGGCTCTAAAATAAGTGATGATTTATTATTTTTTTAATCGCCATTGTACTCAAGCTTTGTTTCTCTATATCGCGTAAAATCGATTAAGGAATTAACTTATTAACGCGCATTACAGAAACTTTTCGGTACGCCAGCCCCGAGGGAATGGACATTAAGAGTTCAGTTACTTATAGAAAATATTTATAAACTCTTAAGTTTTTATGTACTAAAATTGGCAAGATCCGTTATTTTCTTAGTAACTTAAACTAACACTAATTTTTGTAAAGGTAATATAAAGGAAAAAACGACATTTAGGGGCCCCTGTGCCCATTCAGCGCAAGATGTCAATTTCAAAAAGCTGTTCATTTTAATTCAGTTTCATCATTCATATACATATTCCTATAGATTGTTAAAAATTGAATGGGGAATATATCTTAAGCATATACCAAAAACAGACATTCGGGGCCCCGAGCTCAAAAGTAGATAACATAAGAATTTTAGTGCCCTATAGCATTTTAATATGGGCTACCAAGATTTTGATAACAAATTTTGGTTAAGATCAATTCTTTTACACAAAACCTAACGCATAAACTTAATTAAAGAAAAGAAAGACATGATGGGACTCATTTAAAGCCAGATGTAAAGTTAAAAACGATGTTCATTTCAATTTGCATGATAATGGATATATTTGTTGTTGATTAAATATTGAATTGACAAAATCTCTTAAACATTAACAACCCCCCTTAAAAAAGACTATTGGCACCCCCAGCCCCGAAGAAATGGTCATTAAAAATTCAGGACCTTATAGTATTTTAATATTGGCTATCAAGTTTTTTTTAAAGCAAAATTTGGTAAAGATCCATCAATTTACCAAGTAGCTAGTACTTAACCTAATTTTCTATTGCTCATATAAGCAAAAAATGTCATTATGGGCCACCGGCGCCCCATGTGTGTTTAATTGACGAAGAAAATTACCTGTTAACTTCCTGGGAGTGCCCGCAATAGTCTGCAAAACTGTCATTACGACCGAATACATGGTTTAGTCAGCTATAAACCAGCACCGATTGGGCTGCTATTAGGGGTTAAGGGCTCTATGGTATTTTAATATTGGCTATCAAGAATATAATTGCAAAATTTGGTTAAGATCCATCAATATAGCAAGTAGTTAGCGCTTAAACTAATTTTTATATAGCTAATTTTAGCAAAAAAAATGACATTATCGGCCCCCCGGCGCCCCTTTAGTGTTAAATGGAGAAAAAAAGTAGCAGTTACCATTCTTGAAGGGTACTCATCGGTCACAAACATTTTCATGACGATGGGATACATGTTTTAGTCAGCTTTAAACGACATACACTCACACACACAATATAGAGATAGATATAGAAGGAAAAACATATTTAGGGGCCCCCGGCCACATTCAGTGCAAGATATCAATTTCAAAAATCTGTTCATTTTTATTCCATTTCATTATGAATATATTTATCGAGATTGTTAAAAATGAATGGGAAAAATATCTTTAAAATTTAAGAAAAAGACATTTGGGGCCCCCCGGCCCCGATGAAAAGGACATAAGAAGTTCATTGCCCTTTATTATGTTAATATGGTATAAAGAGTTTTATTAATAAAAAGTTTCGTTAAGATCCATTCATTTACTCAGTAACTAACGCATAAACTAATTTTTATAGAGCTTATATTAGAAAAAAATGAGATTAAAGGCCCCAGGGGCCCATTCAAGGGAAGATATAAAGTTCAAAACATCTGTTCATTTCAATACGGATAATAGATACATTTATCATTATTTGTTAAGAATTTTAATAATTAAATTGAGGGATAAAATCTTATACGTTTACTAAAACTGGTATTTTGGGCCCCCAACCCTGAAGAAGTTGCCATTAGGACTTTAGTGCCGTATAATATTTTAATATTGACTATCCAGTATTTATATACCAAGTTTGGTTAAGATCCATCAATGTAGCAAGTAGCTATCACTTAAGCTAATTTTTATGTAGCTTATATAGGCAAAAAACGACATTAAGGGCCCCAGGGGCCCATTCAGGCCAATATATAAAGTTCAAAACAACAATTTATTTTAAGATGGATAATAATGGATACATTTATCATTATTTGTCAAGACCTTTAATAACTAAATAGTGAAAAAAATCTTAAACGTTAAAGAGGACAGGTATTTTGGGCCCCCAGCCTCGAAGGAGTTGCCATTAGGAGTTTAGTGCCCTATAATATTTTAATATTGACTATAAAGTATTTATATACCAAGTTTGTTTAAGATCCATCAATGTATCAAGTAGCTATCGCTTAAACTAATTTTTATATAGCTTATATAGGCAAAAAACGACATTAAGGGCCCCAGGGGCCCATTCGGGGCAAGATATAAAGCTCAAAACAACTGTTTATTTTAAGATGGATAATAATGGATACATTTATCATTATTTGTCAAGACCTTTAATAATTGAATAGTGAAAAAATTCGTAAACGTTTAAGAAAACACGTATTTTGGGCCCCCAGCCTCGAAGGAGTTGCCATTTGGAATTTAGTGCACTATGGTATTTAAATAATGGCTATCAAGAATTTAATTGCAAAATTTGGTTAAGATCAATCAAAAAAGCAAGTAGTTAGCGATTAAATTATTTTTTATATAGCTCATATAAGCAAAAATTCACATTTGGGGCCCCCGGCGCCCCTTTAGTGTTAGATTGAGAAAAAAAAGTAGCCAGTTACCATTCCGTGAGGGTACTCAACAGTCTTAAAAATTTTCATGACGATCGGATGAATAGTTTAGTCAGTTACCACGGACAAGCACACACACACACACACACACACACANATATTAATAAATTTACATAATTTAATTACTATGTACTACGTCCAGTCCAATGCGTAACGCCATGCGACGAAATCCGGAATTTATCATTTAAAATTTAGACATAACATTAAAATTATATTTTTTTCTCATCTTAAGATATTGTGACGTGACATCCTTCATTGAATTTATATCAATGTGTTAAAAGGGAACGAATTAAAAAGAGCAGCGGATTTTTTTATGTTATTAATAATTATTATTATCTTGTGTTAATTGTCCGTTTTCTTTGTATGTGAGCGTTTCAATACTTGTAACACAATTCTAACTTTAATTTTATAGATCAACTTATAATATTCGCTAATCGGTCTATGTATCTATAATTTGTGTGTGTTTGGTTGTCAAAGCTCGAAGCGTTTTGTACTATAAAGCCATTTTAATTACTGCAAATGAATTAGCCAACTCATGTTTTAGTTTAGCGTTAGTTTTTCTAAAAAACTCTACGAGTTTGCATGTTTCTTTCTATGAATAGAATTTTGTTTGATTGTCATTTGCATGTAATATTACAATGCTTCATAGACTAAGTTTGAAAAGAATATTTGCTTTTAATACACAACTCGAGGGGTGTTGACTTGATTATAACGAAAACGTTTATATGAATTCCTAAAACGTGTATTGTAAAGTGTAAACACAATTAACTATTGATACTTTATTATTTGATCATATTTTGTGATAAACTTTACTTCAAACGTTTCATGCAAAATAAATAGTTATTTGTTATTCTCATTTGAAGACCTCAAGATAAGAAGCAGCTATTTGACATTTTGGAATTTTTTTAAAACTATGCCCTGTAGCTGATAAAACAGTGCTTCACACACATTTACTATAGCTCCACGGACCGTTGTACTTTTTTCTTGTACTCACGTGATTTTCACTGTACTGACATGTTAGCAAAATGAGCCCTTCCATGGCCTAACGCCTCCCATGATTAGGCATAAATTTGATTTTTTAATTTTTTTTTTGCAGCGTGTCCTCGAAATATTTTGAAAACGAATAAACCCAAGCATTGATTGTTTAACGCTTATTTTGTATACAAATATATATTAATACATTTATATCATGACTTAAGTCTACGTTTTATTAAAGAGATCATAAAATTTAATATTAAAAGCTATGAATAAAAAAAATAATAATACAGTAATTATATTAAGGAAATTTGTGAGTTTATGCTAAAACTTTAACAAAAAGTAATGTGTTATGTGAGCAAATTTATTTGCTGCTAGTTTATTAAGTCTTAGTTGGAATGAGAATAGCGCTTAACGCCATGAAGAAAGAACACTCATAATGTTACTGTGCATTGTCTTAATGATTCTAACGGTCAATTAATTGTTTTAATTTCTCATTGATTACTTTTTGTAGAGATATAAAATCAAAGTCTTCATCTGCACAATCGATTGTCGTTGCCAAATTGTGTAACATCGAAACAATCTGCTTATTTTCGATTCTTCCGTGTTCTAACTTGCATTTCTGTCCATCAGTCTTGATTGCTATAGTAAATAATGATGCCATCCTTCCTTCCTTGGAAAAATTCAGGTATAAAAAATGGCAAATATAACAGACAGATTCGCCAACTGTTGAATTCACATTTCGAAATAATTGAGACCAATCAGATTTTCTCCAATAGAAACTTGTCGAGATCTCTTCACATTAAAAAAAAATATAGAAATTACTTTGGCTCGAAACAATCACGTCAGCTTTCAGTAAGAGCTGTTTGTGTTCCGCACCAATATCACATAAAGCAGCAAACACATCTTGCATTTAAGATTTGCCTTGGCATTGCACACAACATTTACAACTTCGCTGAGCACGTTGTTTAGTTCTGATGACTTTAGCACGGGGGCTAAACATTCACGGTGAATAAGACAGTGGGTTAATTTGCAATCTGTTGTTAACTATTTGTTCTTAAAGACAACACCATAAAGCCGCCCAGTCATAGCCGCAGCGGCATCCACACTCACATCATCACAAGATTTAAATTCTATGTGACATTTCCCAACCATGTAATCGTGAAAGAATCAAAATAGGCGACTACTCAGTAAGAACAGAAAACATAATGAAAAAAGTGATCCCGTGCCAATCGACAGAAACAAAACTACGACTATCATGCAGCAATTTGATGAGTTCAACTTGCAGCACGAATTCAAACTTCAAGAATCAAATGTAGTCCTACTATCCGAATAAAGGACATATATATTGAAAATGAAGTGGAAATTCATAGCGGTTGCGTAAAAGATCAACAATTTGATTATTGTCCATTTCTGATTTTTCCCGCAGTAGAATCATCAGATTGCTCCCTTATGACCGGTATATTGAAATAATCCGTTTTCCTGGAGGTAGATGGACAACAAAGATGAGACTTTCCAATATAACTTTCAAAAGAGTTTTCAGTAATCAAGCATATCATTGAACTTGAAATTGATTTGTCCCTTAACCCGACGCTGGGTAGTTGGGGCACCATTTTGAGCTGCACACTATCTCGTGCCATGTGTCACGGTTCAGAGCTGCCTTCTTGGAATCGCTAAATGACAGGCCGGTCCACTCTTTGATATTGTCCGCCCAACTCTTCCTTGGTCTGCCTCTTTTCCTTCTTCCCTGGACTGTGCCTTGCAATATGGTCTTTGAGAGACCTCCAGGTCTTGTCACGTGACCGCATCATCGCAATTTCTTCTTTCTAATTGCGGTGAGATCCTCGTAAGGGCCAATGAAAGCACTTATTTTATCGCGGACAGCTTTGTTCGTGATGTTAGCCATGTAGGCGATGTTTAGTACCTTTCGAAAAAATCTCATCTCTAGCGCATTAATTCTTTTTTGGAGGTCTGCGGTGAGCGTCCAAGCCTCACAACCATAGAGGAAGACTGACATCGCCAGAGAGCACATTAGTCGAATCTTTGATCTCAGGGAGAGCGTCTTGCTTTGCCAGGTGTGTTTAAGTTTGCTTAATGCTGCATATCTACCTATCAAAATTGTCATAATAATATAAGAACATATAATTCATCTTTTTCATTTGCCTCTATGGGTGCACAGGTTGATCATTTATCGGGATGTAGGCATTTTGCATTCCAGGGTCAAAGAAAATTTTCTTATCGGACTGGGCACATTCATCCAGAAGATGGAGCTCAACGACAATATTGTCAACTTTTTAAATCTATTCTCAATGGATACGCTAAAAAATGCGACGTAAAGATAATCAAATATCGAATGCAAATATTGCAAACAATTAATATTATATAACTCGACTGAATAACTTTGATGGAAAAGCTTATCGTATGCTAGGTGAAATCGAACAAATAGAGAAAGAGCGAGCAGAGCATAGTAATTAGTTGTTACCAAACGGTCAACATGGCTTTTCGACGTGACCGAATTTCTAATCTACGACGACATAATTTACCGACTGTCTAACGAAATGGCTATGATATTTCGTTTCGCTGATGGTGAGCCAACGTTTAAAGAGATTTTATAGTATATCCAGGAGATTCAGATCAACCTATTATTAAGTTATATAATCTGAGGCCACATTTAGATTAAATAGTATGTGTTTTGTACTACCATTTCAATAAGACTGGTTGGCAACCAAATATGCAAATAACTCTTGAAAAACCCCCTGATAGATTAAGAACTCATATATCATTTCTAAATCTGATAGTTGCTCAAATAGCAATCAGAGTAAATAGATTTATTGCGATACTACCTGAACGAAAAGAATTTCAACAGCGGGTTGTTGGTTCTCGTCTACAAGTCAAGAATAATATTCTTATCTTAGATATATAGACGCTCCTTCTATGCAGAAGATAATTGCGTCCACAGACCATGAGAGATGATCTGTTGGCAAGTGATGCAGCGGTCACAGGCCACGGCTATAGGGGTTCCACGCATTACCCCAGCCGCCTAACTAGTTAGGTACCCATTCGGAGCTGGGTGACTCGGGGACTCATCAGGAGCTAGAACAAATCCTCACCTTCGTGTGGATTCGATCCCGTTACCATCTGCATGCCAGTCGAGAGCGCTACCTCTCGACCACCACGTCATTAGAAATTTAAAAAAAATTCGTTTGCGTGTTTAAAAATATAAAGTGTTAATTCATTATCTTAATGATTCAGCAAAACGACAAGGATCA
The DNA here is from genome assembly GCA_002072015.1 of Radix auricularia. Taxonomy (NCBI): domain Eukaryota; kingdom Metazoa; phylum Mollusca; class Gastropoda; family Lymnaeidae; genus Radix; species Radix auricularia. Next base: position 409,450 of record MUZC01002977.1, read on the forward strand.
TGAGTTTGCCGTTCAGTGATTTTACCATAATCTATTCAAGTAGAAGCGCGAAACAAGAGAGAAAAAATCTAAGACGCTATAGCAAATGTGGGCAACTAAATGCAGATCTGATTTCTTTATAACTATGAAATACAATCCTAATTTGTTATACATTCGAGACACGCTAATCAAAGGCCAACTGCCACGTGATAGAGCGGTGTTAGTTGCATTCATTTACAACATAACATTAAAACAACTCATTTAAGATATGATCATGAACAGATTGATGGGAATGGTAAGGCGTAGGTCTATAAAATTGAGTTAAGAAACGAGAACTTTCTAACACGTACATGCTCTTTATTCTTACAGTTTTTTTGTAAATTGAAACAGATGAAGATATAGATCGTTTCGTTTGTGCCGAAATTCCTCATCGTAATCATGAATCAGAGCTGTATGAGAGCAGTCATTCGTACAACGATACAAATATCCGTGCATTTAACAAAATCGAAATGCACTGTGTATGGAAAATAATGTATTCTTTAAAAAAAATTCCGAAAAATCATTTCTCATCATAATGTAGCAGACGTTGATGGCATACCTATTTATCGATGACGCCAAGGAAAAAAATAGCATAAGAAAGTTGGATTGTCGACACTCGTTTAGTGGTTCCTTATAATATATTTCGTATCTCCTTATTTATTACAGACGCTCCTTCTATAAAAAAGGTTATTGCGTTATATGTGTATATGTGTTTAGTCCTGCATTTCTATTAGAGATTTAAATGATATTAAATTGTTGTCTTTCTTAGTTAAATTCATTAGGTTCTGTGTACGCCATTTTCGTTTTTCGTTCTTTCTAGTGGTGTAGTTGGTTTGAAATGTTTCATTCGGTAAGAGATTGAACTTTATTTTTTTAATTTTTAAGTAGGCGTAGCCGGTATTTAAAGCAAGTTAAAATAATTTTATCGTACGGAAGTTCATTTGATTTCAAACGGAATAGTTCTTGACAGAATTGTACTTCTTAAAATAGAAATGATTTCTTTCTTTGAAACTGAAGGTCAAAATTTTGAATTCCAATTACATAACGATAACTTGCGGTTGTTGGTTTAGTCTCTTACCAAATTATTCGATAAAATGAATTCACTAAACTTAAGTCTTCAAGGACCATCTAAAAACAAGATTACATTTTCATGGAAGTTTCAGCCATTTAATGAGAAATTGTCATTGTGGAAAAGTAAAATATCGAAAGGAATAATCAACTGCTTTCCAACTGTTAACACATTTAAAGATAAGAAAAAAATCGGTTTAGTTGGTAATACAATTTTAAACATTCTGTCAACTTCAGTCGACTCCTCAACATTATGTTCCGTCACTTGACATCGACCAATATTCTTGGGTAATCAATGCGTTTGCAGTAAGTGAAGAACTCAATTTGACGACCGCAGAGAAAGAACAGCTGATCAAAATACGACATACAAAATTCTAACAAACAACGGTAACTGACACGACTTAAGAACAATTCTTCCATGCAATCATTAAAGACTATCCTTTAGTCAGTTTGAAATCTAGATCTAGTTGTAAAATATTTTGCTATCGTGTGCTGAATTAGTTGTTCTATAGACCATGCAATCATCAGCTAATAAACTTACTTTTGTTGCTGTTGATATGATTTCAGGTAAATCATTTATACAATAGAAAATAGTAAGGAACCTAGCACAGTTTCTTGTGAAACTCATGCATTGACATTTACTGGTGCAGATGTAGATCAATGAATGTTCTGTTTACTTGCTATCCAAAATGAAATCTTGGATCCTGTTATGAAAGGGAACTGACATTTCAAACTAGTTAAGATTTTCAGTAAGCTACGTAATGTAGATTTTTCAAATGCTTTTGAGAAGTTTAGCAGTAATGTATCTATTTGATCATCATTGTGTAGTCCTTTTTAAAGTTATCTACTAGATATATTAATTGTTTCAAATGATCTGTTTTTTCTAAAGTCGTTTTGATGTCGTCATTATATTTGTCAAAATGGTTAACTATTCTACTAAATATTGTCTGTTCTAGTAATTTACAGGTGATACTAGTAAGTGATACAGGTCTGTAATTACCAGGGTCAGACGTATCACGTTTCTTAAAGAGTGGCGTTACATTGGCTAATTTCGGATCCTGGGGTACTTTACCCTAGTTTAAAAAGGCTTGAAAAAAACTACAAGAACTGGGACAGTTTATTGTTTACTTATTTTAATAACCTAGCAGGTAATTCACCTGGGACAGTAGCTTTGTTTATTTTAAGTTGATTAGTAGTGACTGTATACCTATCTCGTCTTTACTTATGCTACCTATTTCTTTCATTTTATTTACATTTATTAAATCTTCCCTGTCGCCTGAGGCAGAAAAGTGATGATGCAAAATATGCGTTAAAATATTAGCTTTTGTCTCATTATCAGTATAAGTTTTATTAAGTGAAACTTTTAGTGTGGCTTTTCGTGTAGGCTCCATTTTTTTAAAGGATTTGATAAAGGACAATACGTTTTTATTACTATCTTTAGTAATTCCATTGTTTATATATTCATTATTGAGGTTTCGACTAAGTTTTTGTGTCAAGTGTTAAATTTTGAAGCATTTTGTTTAACTCCCTTTCAAATTGGTAGTATAAAATTTTCTTATATAAGTTCACTTTTTGATAGCCTAACTTTTAAAATTTAGAATTGAGCAGCATTTGTAACTTTGTACATGTGATGTTTGTTTTGTTGGAAATTCTCAACCATTATAGTTTTTAGATATATTGTCTTTAAAACTTTTAACATTTCTTTTACGAGGCAATCTGTGGTGAATTTACCTAGGAAATTTTATTTGAAGTGAGCCGCTGATTGTTGTAATTTAATTTAGTTACATTTATTCTAAGGTTAGATTGTTCTTCAAGGCACCTTATTTATTTTAGAATTTATTGTATTGGTTACCCTAACAATATCATGATTGGACCGACCAGAACTAATAGACTAGTCTATTACTAGTCTCTGTCTGTCTGTTAAGAATAAATCTAGTGTTCTATTTTTCATAGTTTCTTTTTTTACTGTCTTTTCTTTGTTTATGTTGTCCTTAATGTCTATAAAAGTGTGCATTAATATCCTTATTAGTTTTATAATTACTAATTACATAGTTTTTAGAAGAAAAAAATGTATATCTGGAAGATTATTTTCCCACTTGGTCCAAAGTACAGCATTTTAATGATTGTTGTAATAGTAGTTAATTGCAAGCAGAGATTCCTCATGAATTCTAGGTTTGTAATCTGTAGTCTCTGTGTACTGCATGCAATAAATAGTGCTGAGTTTGGTGTATCTATTTTTTGCGAGACAATATTTGTACACAGATATTTCAAAACTTTTTTTTTTATAAAACAAGAACTATATGGAAAGTGAGACAAAAGGGGGGCGATAAGGTTGTATCACGCAGATCTATGTATAACGTTAGTTAAAAAGTTAAGCAGTGATTTTTACCTCAAATTACAATATACTCGAGGCACCCAAAGTTCATGAAATATAAAACTTTTACTAGAGTAGTTCCAGAATTATTCAAAAGCGCTCAATTAAAATAAATTTTCTGGAAGATGACTCGGAATGGGAAACTATGTTATATTTTATGTTTTTGTATGCCGTCGCAGATGCGTTTAATGATTTATATTTTCAATACACTAAAAAATGAAGCTCTCAGGTCGAAACTTTAAACGATATTTTGGCGATGCGATTACATAAGACACTTGGTTGGAATCGAATCAGAAAAAATCACTTTAAGATATTGATGTTGTTTTTAGAATGGTTTGAAATAAATAATCTCATTAAAAGTGCAAAACAATATCTGTGAACAGAAATTTCAAAACGCTCGCATCTATCACTTTAAAACACGCTTTTTTTAATTTTAGAAAATAATAAAATAATAAATTATAAAACATCGTGACTTCACATGTGTCCATACCTCCCTCCCCTATCACAAACTGTCAAAGTCTATTACACCCCCTTCCAGGACGGTGAGGTACTTTATGGATGGCCCCCAAGGATATTTATTTGATATTTTGATAATACATTATAACAAAAAGGGTTAGCATTAAGAAATCGTGGAAATAAAATTAATATACATTCCGTATAACATTATTTTTTAAAATTCAAATGTGTCATTTCCCTCAATAAATATATTTCAAATAAAATATATTTATTCTGAGAACTTCAGTTATTTTAAACGGGTAATACACTATATATATATATATATATATATACCTTTGAATATATAGACGCATTTTAACGACTACAAATGTAAAAAAGAAAATAAGAAACACAACTCTAAAATCTAGATCGTAGCCCCATTAGGAATGCTACAAAGTTTGAAAGCAGTCTTAGAAATCATGTTGAAGATGGTCATGAAAAGAGTAAATTTGATTTCGAATGAAAAAAAAACACGTTGAAAATATTGTTAGTATTAATAAATATTAATTTAATTATTCTTAATTAATTTTGTAAATAAAAAATTTAAGATTTTTAAATTTTATATACTAAATTTTTATTTAAAATCAATTAGATCTATATCTTTTCTTTTTTTTCAAATTTAATGTACTTTAACATTACCTATCGATTTTCTTATAGGACGTGGAAACTGAAAAAACTGGGTAATTAAATATATTGTAATGTTCTTTTCCTAGAATTTTTGTACATTTAATGATAATAAGAATCTGCTTATCTATTTTTATAAATTAAAATATATGTATTTATACAAACTGCTATTACAATATCTAGATATTGATATTTTAATATACTTAAATTATATTTTAGACAGTGCATAATTTACAAATGTTTTCTACAAGTATTACATTTTAAAAATCACCTACAGTAAATGTATAACTTTAAAATCATTGTTTTTTGGTTTTTTTTTACTTTCGAAGTAAGAAGGAAACATCAGCGACAGAAGAACAAGAGGTAATTTAAAGTATACTTTTTGGAGATTTTATCATTAGTTTTGTTTGTAAAACATTTTAATTTTAAAGGCAATTAGTATATTGTAATTAGTATATTGAAAAACAAAATTAACTAAAGTGTTTGTTTAATTTAGAAAAAATGAAATAAGGTTAAAAATGGATTCTATACAGATATCTGGAAATAAAATCAATAGAATAATTTATTTTAGAAAATCAACGACTGTTCTATTTGAGATTGTTACTAAATGAAAGGGGCGTTTTTTAGACCAGATCTCTGATTTAATTTCCTAATTAGTTTCATTTGTTGTCCGATTACGGTACTCAAAACAAAAGATTTATTGATTGTAACTTTAATAACTTTTTAAAATCAAATTTCTGAAAACATTCAAATTAACTTAAATATTTTACGCTTGATTTGTAATCCGTTATTTAAGTTATGATTACTTTTTTTTTGCTTTCAATCTGAGTTTTGAGTGCATTTTATTATTTTGCGTGCATTATTTAGAAAGAAAAGTTCAAGTTATCGTTTTTCATGAATGCCTAAATATTTAGCGGATTAATTGATAGCAATTGGACGCAATAATCTTCTGCATAGAAGGAGCGTCTGTATCGATAAGACAGAAGATAATAACTAAAAAGAGAAAACGTTTTCAAAAACGTTTACCTACCATAGTCAATGTGTGCTTGTTACAAACTTTGAAAATTTAGTTAAGTTTTTTTTAGTCTGAACAATATTTTTAACTGCCTATTCGCTACACTAATTTCTTCATATTTGATGAACTTTCCTGGTGCACGTCGGCTACATTTTATTTTTTACCTGATTTTTAACCTCTTTATCCTACGGATGGCTAAACATTTCTTATAAACGTGGTATACAGAATCGTATTAATTTACTGTTAAAAGTGTAATATCTGATTAAGGCAGACTTAATAATATCAAATTTAATGCTAACTATTACGTAATATAATAAGGAATATGTATGTAACATGAAAATATTAAATTTCATAAATTAAACATTGACTTAGATTCCTTCATTAAAAAAATGATTTGAGTAATTCAGTGAGTGAGCTTTCCTAAATGTTATTTTACATTCCTGTAAAAAAAAAACAAGGTGTTATGCTGGTTTTCTAACCTAAGATATAATAATGTATCAAATTCTGATGATTTTTCAAAAATAAACTTTAAATTGACTTAAGTACCAAAACCAGTAACAATAGATGTCTAAACAATTTATAGGAATTTTCCTTTAGGATCTAATATGTAAAATGAAATTTCGTCCATCTAACTTAATCGAAACTCAATTTATAGAATTCACTTATGCGTTCACAATCTTAGCTGTCATAGACGCTACTTCTATATACACAAAAACATACACAAACACACACACACACACACACAAACACAGATACTATATTGCATAACTGATTCTATTCGATTCAGTAAAGTGTAAAAAGTTGCGATTCGTCAAAATCTCCACTTAGATTTTATACAAGAACATCACCAAATACGAGAAGGTAATAATAGGACTCTGAATTATATAACCATGACACACATTATTTAGTAAATTGAATAGAGTTGTATTCGTATTGATTTTTTTCTTTTTTTTAGATTTTCATTAATATTTTTGTATTATCTTTGCTGAAAAAAATTGCGATCAAAATTATTTAGTAACATCTGTTAAGCACAGTTATGTTATGTCGACGGCATATGGGTTTCCCGAAAAGCGTCGAGACAATAGGGTTGGCGAGATAATCGTGGGCGAGACAAGGGGGTTCGACATAATATCATAATATATAAGTCGTCAGCTACGCTCCTCTGCGGATACACGCATTCTCTGTGTTCCTAAGATAAGAACTAAATCTTTTGGCGAAAGGTCATTCTCCTTTTGTGCAGCCAAACAATGGAATTCTCTTCCATTACACATCCGTAGCATTTCAACTGCTAAGTCATTTAAGACAGCACTTAAGACACATCTCTTTAAAATTTATTTTCAAAAATAATAAAACCACATTTCTATAATTAATTAGCGTAGCTGATGTATTGAGTATACCGTATTGTTATTTATGTAGTTAATATGCTATGAATGTTTCTTTTTATTTATATATGTATTTTTGTTTCCATGTAAAGCGCTGTGAGCCTGGCTCCTTGCTGGGATACAGCGCTATATAAATCATCATTTTATTATTATTATTATTATTATTATATGTTAATATTTTTTTATACAAACTTATTTTATCTTTATCGCAATGACTTTAATTTTTTTTTTATATATACAACAATTTTATTACCTAAATAAATTGTGACAATGTTATTCCCTTCCAGATATCTATAGAGAGTGACCAGAAAATACCCCAAAAGTAATTGTTCAATACTATGATCAGCATTTCTTGTAGTTTCAACTTTTAAAAAGATAATGGAAAGAACTTGGATGGAAGAAAGTAATATAAAAAAGGTTCCAAGAGGCACATCTGAAGAATATACGGTCCTCATTGATAAAATAGTGTAGGACAGTATGACAATAAACTAGTGAAATTATTGTCAACATGGGTAGGAGAGCTTCCAAAATAAACAGTTTCCAGAAATGGAAAACGTAAAACACAAATTGTCTGCCCTAGAATCATTAATGAGCAAAATACAAATATTGGTGGTTTTGATTTGATGGAGAGTCATAAAGCGTGACACCGTTTCCTATTAAGTTTAAAATGTTGTATTTTAGAATCATTTATAACCTATTTTACATGCCTAATGTCGATGCATGGCTTCTCTTCCGCCTTGCATAAACAAAAAAATAATACAAAGTCAACGATGCCATTGTGGGAATTACGTATTGAAAATGATTATTGCCTATGTAAAATGAATTCTTATCAATCCAGAAGAAGAGTTACACCGCGTAACATTGAGCGATGTCTTTTGGCAAAGTGACACAGAGGACTAACTCTCCCAGTGCAACTATTGTATATAGGGACTGAGCAAATTGCTCATTTGATGAATTATGAACAATCTAGGCAACGGTGCAAGCTATCTGGTTGCAAAGGGTTCACCCTTTTCACGTGCTCCAAAAACACATTCCATTTGTGTCTAATTTAAGTCAAAGAATTTTTTTCAAAAAAGTTCATGAATTAACGGTTCAATGGGCTTGACGATTGCATGATGTTGCTAATTTGAAAAAAAAGTGAATTTGATACAATATAAATAATTATATGGTATATAATTTTTTTTAATGTATTGTACTGTTGAAATACTGTCCACTTTTTTTTTTCAATTATATTTAAAAACAACAACAACAACCCCCAAAAAATAGAGGAAAAAACCCCCAAAAATTAACAAAAGAAAACTTTTAAGAAGATATCGATAAATTTAAACCCTTCCATATTCCTTCTTTAGCTTTGATCTAAAATACAAGTATACATCAGAGAGATTCTCCGTGTCAAATTTTCTATTTGAAGGTAATGAAACTGACTGTTCTCTTTTTATAATGAACAGACTATTAAACTGTATTTTTTTAAAACACGTTCTCATTAAAAACATAATTTAAGTCTCTCTAATATTTACCAAGAAAGCCAGAAACTGGGTACGGATTGTCGGGCGAGGACTCGGTTAGTAAAATTCTGCCCGGATTCCCGTGAGAATCCGGCTTCAGTGACGATGTTAAAGGAAACCAAACTTCGGCTCGCATGCGGCTCTTTGTGTTTACATTGCGGCACGCAAAACAATTTATCAAATGAAATATTTTATCTGTAAATTGTATTTTGAAGTTTATCTAAGGAGCAACATTTGACAACGGTAAATAAAATAGCATATTTAATGGCAACCTAGATAAATACAGTACACACCGTTTAGGTAAAAATACTAAAGTATGTAAAAGAATTACATGCGATTATGCGGCGTTGCGAATAAGGAACCACAACTAGGTGAGGGTATACAATCATATGGCACTGAAACCCTCCCGTTGGCTACTAAGTGAATTAGGGGCAGGCATAGTGGTTAGGTTTCAGTGTGTAGATTTTATGACGCTGATAAATTATGCGTTGTTTCGAACGGGAAATGCGGATACCCGGGCAGCATTCTAAACATCAGTGTCAGCCGAATGTTGCCTATTGTTCCGTCTAAATATTGCTTATACTCTTATGAACATTTCCTAGCAAAGTAAACACTGTAATCTTTACATTAATATGGGCAAAACACTTTAACTTTCTGAAATATTTGTTAAATCATTGAATACACAGTCCCAATAGTAAAAGGGGTGCTCATGCTTAAAAGCATTCTTTTTATCTATTGGTTTTTTTTAACTTTTCAAAAATGTAGATTATTTTTAAACATAATTAAAATTTAACTTTAATGTGTATTCAATTTAATTTACGAGTTGTTTGTTTGTTTGTTTTTTCTTTTTGTTGTTGTTTTTGAATATCACATGCAACAGTAATATTTAGATGATAATATTGATGTTTTTATTGTTTTTAAATAAACATATTATGCAATTGTGTTTCTGTCTAATTGTTTAGAATTCAAAAAGAACAATCAAGCCACTGAGAAGGAAACTTTACTACGCATTTATCTCAACTGCATAGATGAAAAACAAAAGATCGATAATGTAATTATTGTTTTAAAAAATATCTCATAACATCAATAGAATCGACTAGAGAATACAATTTTTTAGTTTTTATGAGTATGTGTTTACGTTTTCAAATATTTGTAGAGTCTTTTATAACCTTTGTTTTCGTTTTTTCACAATATTTAAAGGCTAATTTTAAAAAGTATTTTAAACTTTAATTTAATATTGTTATAATTAATAAGTGCATTTCTTAGAATTGCATATTGAGGAAACAATATTTTAATATTTTTTTTATTATACTCTTTTTTTTTTTTTTAAATCTCAATAAATGTTTTATTTTTTTTGGTTCGTTAAAAATATAAGATGGAAAATTTTTAGTAATTAAATGGTTGGTTGGTTATAGAAATTGAAAGTTCCCATAGGTTAATTTAGTTGATGTTTATTTTTACAATTTTCAGCGTACGTAAGTTGTTTCCATCATTATTATCGTCACTGTCAGGTCAAAGTTTGATCATGTAAAAGCGGCCGGCTGACTGAGGGGCTTTTAGGGTGGGTGGGGCGTTGTTTGTTTATACATGTACTTTAGATTGTTTTAACTTCATAGAGTTAATTTTATTCTACTACACAAGCGTACACAATAAATATGTATTACTTTTTTAAAAATGAATTAAAAATTAAGTATTATTTTACTTGAATATAACGTTAAATCAACCACAAGACTAATATTTTTTTCCTGCAAAGGATAATGTTCCATTTGAGGGTAATGGAAGACATTGAAACCCTAAGTTTGTAAGTGTTGTAAAAACATTTATGTTGTTTGTTTTTCAATTTCTGTGAGTGCATAAAACCTTAATCTATACTGATACGGTATAGAGATTATAATAAGGATTAATAGCTATGATACGATCTAAGAATAAAACTCTGCTATAACTTTGATCCGGAAGACTTAAAGCTCGAGCAGTTAAAATTCTTTTGTACAGACATGTTAGATTCGCCTTGTTTTGTCACAACGATTCAGTGGTAAATTTTTACCAATTCGTTAATCTCGTTTTTAGGAAGGAGAGCTCAGACTCGTATAAATGCAAATACAGGTATTCGTACACAAACGGTGACAATAAATGATTAGTCACAGTCTCACCTATTATGCCTGCTGGTGTTTGAAACATATCCAAAATGCTTCTGTTCACGCACTATTCCCACAATTTCAGTTTGTCATCAAAAACAGCTACTGGAAAAGGCAAGGGTTAAATAGTGACTGTCAAGACAGTTACCGTCATAATAGCGACTTCAAAGTAGCGACTGCATCAAAACAGAGACCGTCATAATAGTGACTTCCAAATAGTGACTGTATCAAAAGAGTGACCGTGATAACAGTGACTTCACCTCATATCTATTCTGGTCCAACAGTTTATTTAATACAGTGGTCCCAAATTTTTTTTATACATCGACCTCTTTTCATTGTCTAAACTTAACCCAGGCCCCCAAGTGAAAAAAAACCCTACAAAATGCATAGTACAAAAAAAACTTTAAAAAATAGCAGTATTTTGATGAAGTATAGATCTATATGAAATTATAAATTGTGTTTTTAAAAAAAATTTAAAAGCAATTAATGACGTGGAATAACTTATGCTACATAAACACGCACTCATTCATATACAAACATATGCTCTGTGAAATACAATTGCATCAAAAAAGAATTAAAAATAACAAAATAAAATATAAATGAACTAAATGGAAGATTTAAAACAGAACAGAAAAGATCAAGGCTGCCTAAATTATATGATATTTATCTCATAAAGTATTTTGTAAAATTAAAAATAGTGTGTTAAAGTAAAATTTGAATGAATTCACTGAGGCTTCATATGCACGCATTCAGTCAAATACAAATACAATTATATATAAAAAAAATTATAACATTTTATGTGTCTCAGCTAAATAAGGCGTAAATGATTTAAAAAGTACATTTAAATCAGAACAGAAGAGATAAATGTTACTTAAATAAACTTATATTATGTGGCGTTTATCTCTAAATTGTGAGCAAGTGCTCTAAGCTGTTGTAGAAGATCCTACTGTTCTCGATGTTGCTGCACGGGGTTGATTCTTGTGTTCATTGTCACGTTTTTCTTTATTCTCTGAGTCAGGGCTCTGCCTTATGGCAGCTGGGTAATATTTGTACTTTGAAGTTCTTTCTCCCGCCTTGGAGGTTACATTATTCTGAAGATGGATGGCTGATGAATTTAAGCTGATCCTTGAAAGGCTTTGTGCAAACTTTCGAGCTGATTGGTAGTTCGTGGCAGTCCTGCATCTTGTCGAGCTTTAACACTCCACATATCTAAAATAAAATAACGACAGTCTTCTGTCTCCACGTTTGTTTCTCCGCCCTACATAGTTACCCTCAAAGTAATTCACAAAATGCATTAATTCTGAAAGTGTAGTCTGCCACAAGTTCACCAAAAGCATCACTTACTTCGTCCACAGGTAGAAAGGCAAGAGCAGGGAGCATTTTTAATGCCATCCAAAGATGTTCCTATTGGGCAAACAACTGCTGTAATCAATTTTTTGAATCTTTCTTCAGTGTGATTGTCCCATGTGAAAATAAGAGCAGTAGATGTGCATTTGAGTAAATGCTTGAATGATAGCAGCTTAATTTTGTATTTTCCTTTCTCTACAAAAACCCTACATGGCTTATCATGTCATCCTTTTCTAGATTTTATAAACTCAATTGTAGGCTAGACACAGGAAGTTTTTCAAACATTATCACAAGCAAACGAAAATAGTCGCTATTTTGATACAGTCGCTGTTATGATGCAGTCGCTATTTTGACGGTCGCTGTTGTCGACAGTTGCTATTTAATCCGGATTCGAGTTGAATACAGATGTCATTTTATCCTAATGGGACATTGAGTTTGTTCAGCTGGCTAAATATGTCATCAACTTAAGTCAGTTTTGTGACCAATACCATGTTATTGAAATGTTCTGCCAGCGGTGACTTATTTTCTGTGCTTAATCTTTGAAAGTGATTTTTAAATTAAGGTATGATAGTCAACTTCTTACCTTTGATAATAGTAAAGCTGATCAAACAAGCATGGGTTACGCGGATGTTCTGTGATTATGGTTAATAACATAGACGCCATCAATCAATATATTGTTGAATCCCGGTGACATTTTCTGGTTTGTTAACATTGACTTGGCCAATAATATCATGAGTAGATTAACTCTCAAGTGAAATCTCTCAATCCTAGAAGTTAAACCAGACATTTGTTTGGTCATGTCAGCAGCTTCGTATGCATATATGGCGACACAAAAGGATGATGCTAGTTTCCCTGATTTATAACCATCCAGAGACTAGAACAGTTAAGCCCCCGTGTTGTTGGTTGGCAAAAATAGATCACATATGTATTTCCGTATATACAACCAGCTTGCCAACACGGGTGACACTTCAAAAAGCATGCGCGACAAAATAGCGCCAACAAGAGAGCGCAAACATTTATTCTAGGCGAATGTTTCATTGATGTTCTTATAATAAAGGGCCGCAAAATGAGTTAAAAGCGCTTAGCTTTTACCTACCGAAAACTAAACAATCCTGAGAGAAATAAACCAATGTAAATAAAATGTAAATAATTTAATGTCCTATTGCGGCGCAGTACTATTTGGTTTACTGTCCGATACCGGTAAGCGGCCCAGGGATTTGGAACAATTGCTACAATTATTGCATATATTAATATTGAAACGATATTGTATTAATACTGTTTATAATCTTGTCTTTTTTTAGCCTGACCACGAACATGTATTTGCCGCAGTAACACTATACCGCCAGAAATTTTTGACTCAAATCTGTAGAAATAAAGCAAATGGAGACAAGGAGAAATTCTTAATGGAGAGCATCAATACAAATTGCATAATTCAACATTTAAAAACAGTAAGTTGAGGTTTAATTTTTTTTTTAATTAACCATTTATAATAATACACCATTCAGTTTTAAAATCAAATAAAAATCATTCTGTTTTAAAATCAAATCCCTACATAGTAAAATGTTATATATTAAGGCAATAGAAATAAGTCATGTTCTATCCTGAAAATACCTGCAATGAAAACAATATAAAAATAATAATAATTTAAAGCTTTTTAGTATTTACAAAGAAAAATAATCCGATTCTCTTAGAGATACAAATAACAGCCAATTTAGTAAATTGTTAATATAATTTTAAAAAAGCTGGACATTCCTTACAAAACTAGAAGTCCCGGTCGTTCGTTGCAACGATCTTAGGAAAAATGAGTATTTAAGCATCCAATGAGTGATATGTTTTATAAAAATTATGCCAAAAACATACACGGAAGTGTGCAAAAAAGGCAAAGTTTCATAGCAAATGGATAAATAAAATAATAATTTAAAGGCCAGGCTCTAAAATGAGTGATAATTGGTACTTAAGCTATGTTTCTCAATATTGTGTAAAATTGATTGAATTAAATTCTTAACGTTACAAAAACATTTGGTGACGCCTGCCCGAGAGAATGAACATAAAGAGTTCAGTTCCATACAGTTATTATTTATAGACTCTTGAGTTTTATGTACTAATATTGGAAAGATCCGTTTAATTTTTTCAGTAATTTAAGCTAGCATAAATTTTTATAGAAGTAACATAAAGAAAAAATGGCATTTAAGGGCCCCTGTGCCTATTTTGTGCAAGATGTCAATTTTAAATAGCTGTTCTTTTCAATTCAGTTTCATCATGAATATAATCCTCTAGATTGTTAAAAAAAATTGGGAAATATCTTAAGCATATAATATAAAACAGACATTCGGAAACCCCGGCCCAGAAGGAATTGACGTTAGCAAGTCAGTTCCCTATAACATTTTAATATGGGCTACCAAGATTTAAGCAAACAAAGTACATGATAAGGCCCATTCAGTGGAAGATGTAAAGTTGAAAACACCTGTTCATGTTCATTTCAATGTGCATGACAATATATATATATATTTGTTATTACTTGTCAAGATTTAAAAATTAAATGGGCATCATATCTTAAACGTTTGCTGAAACGTTTGCTAAGATCAATCAATTTACCAAGTACCAAGCGCTTGAACTATTTTTATTTCGCTCATATCTGCAAAACTAAAAAAAAAAAAAAAAAAAAAAAAAAAAAATTATTTAGAGTCCCAGGGCTAAGTCAGGTCAAAATAAAAAGTTCAAAACATCTGTTCATTTGAATATGGATGACAATGGATACCTTTACCATTATTCGTCAAGACTTTTAATAATTAAATTGGGGAATAAAAGTTTAAACTTTTAAGAAATCAGGTATTTTTGGCCAGCAGCTCCGAAGGAGGGGCAAATAGGAGTTTAGTACCCCATGGTATTTCAATATTGGCCATTAAGTATTTATACACAAACTTTAGTTAAAATCCATCAAAATTAGCAATCAGCTAGCGGTTAAACTATTTGTATAGCTCATATTAGCAAAAATCAACACTAAGGGCCACAGGACCCATTCAGGGCAAGATATAAAGTTCAAAACATCTGTTCATTTTAATATGGATAACAATTGATACCTTTATCATGATCCGTCAAGCCTTCGAATGATTAAATTGGGGAATAAAAACTAGGCCCGAAGGAGTTGACAATAAAAGTTTAGTGCACTACGATGTTTTAATATTGGCTATCAAAAATATAATTATAAAATTTGGTTAAAATCTATCAATAAAGCGCCTAGCAAGCGTTTAAATTATTATTAATATAGCATATATAAGTAAAAAATGACATTATGGGCCCCGGACGTCCCTTTATCGTTAAATGGAGAAAAACGTAGCAAATTACCATTCCGGGAGGGTACTCAACACTCTCAAAAATTTTATGACGATCGAATGAATGGTTAAGTCAAATATAAAGGACACACACTCACATACATACTTTGATTTTCATATATATTGAAGATATTTAACATCGGCTAAAGAGTAGATGAATTTATCTTGGTTCATACAAAGGTATTAACCATATAATTACCACTTTCCAAATAACTCCCTTAATTTTTACTTTACGTTTCTGTAAGTTATAATGGATAGACCTGTTGTTGTTTTTTCTTTTTTAGAGACCCCACAGGATTTAGTTACCGCCAGGCCCCACTTTTAAACTTAAATGAATAATGGTTTTTGATTTTGCATTTATTTGGAAAATATCTACATGTATTCGAAAAGTAGACACATTAGAGAATTAATAATGTCAAATTTATCTAATCAGTCAATACTTTTTTAAAAATAATATATATATATATATAAATTTATTTATTTTACTTTTGATGTGCTAAGGTGATTTTTAGGGGGGGGGGTGCTAATCGTATGATTACATAGCTGGTTATTTCTAGTTTATAGCTGTAGCTGACAACTATTTTTTTAATGAAATAAACTTTTCAGGACTGTCCCCTACTTAATGGACTCATCCCCCAATCATTTTTTTTGTAATACAGTGAAGATTGTTTGATTGAAATATGATTTTTTAAAAAAAAACAGAATATACCAGGACTTTTTCTTTTAAATTTTGGGAAAAGGATTGGAGACATTTGTTTGCTGGGGGCTAGATTTAAAAAAAAAAAATTGGAGCGTCTCAATCGATAACAAAGATGAGTGGCGTATTTCAAAGTCAAAGCCAAAATCATTTCTAGCCATTCCTAGTTATCACCCTTGTGTCCTATTTTGTGTAATGAGTGGATGGACCAACCCCTACCATTTATTTCTGTTATTATAGTGAAAATCATTCAACCATTGAAGTATTTGTTTTCAAAGTATGATGGGGGATAGGATTGGGGACACGTGTGAATTGCGGGGGGGGGGGGATTCGATAAACAACATTGGCTCGCTCAATCAGTAACAAAGAAGTTCGGCGTATTTCAAAGTCATTCCAAGCCCCTCCTAGTTAATTGTATTTTTAGACGTATTGTTCTTTTTTCCTTACTGGAACAATTAAAAGAAATAAAGCCTTTTGATTTTAAATGATTTTTGTTTCATTTTACTGGCAACAAAAGTGTATCACAATACTCTGTAGTTTGTTGGAACAGTGTTTCATTTCCGATTAATGACCATGTTACTCCGCTACTTTACTCACTTCATTGGCTACCCATAAAAGCCCAAATTGATTACAAACTAGCCGTTCTGTGTCATAACTTCTTTTCTGACTCATGCCCTTCATATTTTAATGAACTTTTGTCGGTATATTCACCAAGTCATCAGCTACGCTCTTCTGCAGATACACGCATTATCTGTGTTCCTAAGACAAAAACTAAAACATTTGGTGAAAGGTCATTCTCTTTTTGTGCAGCTAAACAATGGAATTCTCTTCCATTACACATCCGTAATTTTTAAACTGCTAAGTCATTCAAGACACATCTTTAAAAAAATTATTTTCAAAATAAATGAAACATCATTTCTTTAAATGATTAACGTAGCTGATGTGTAACCTATTGTCATTTATGTGGTGAGAATGATATGTATATTTCTTTAAATAATATATGTATTGTTATCTACATGTAAAGCGCTGTGAGCCCGGCTCATAGCTGGGATACAGCGCTATATATATTATCATTTTATTATTATTTCTTTTTAAGCGTTTTCATGTTAAAACGAATTTCGCAGAATATATTTGAAAACAAAAGTTTTAATTTGATAAATTATTCGCGAGCCGAAATTTAAATGCAGAAACACAGTATAGCCACAGTTCAAACATTGATGGTAAAGATATTGCAGTAACATTTTCACGGGGAACCGAGCGCCATTTTATTACCCGGGTAGTTTTCTCAGCAACGTGTGCCGGGTACCTGTTGACAGGCCTAAATAAGATAACAATGGGATACATCATACCGTCGATATATGTTATGCATCGGAGAAAGAGATAACATCCCAAATGTGTGTCCATTACGCAAAGTGATTATTATAGGGTATGTGTGACATGAGAAATGATTGGTTAAAGGAGATCAAGTGATGATAAGAAGAGGTTCCCAGACTGCATGGAGTAGTTGTAATATAGTAGCATACATAGGGATGGCCACTGTACGTCAAGCTACCTATGTAGGTCAGTCCTTGAACTTAACTCTCAACAATGTCGCTGATTAACAATATTTACCTGCGATAAATCACAAACCGTCACAGTTTATGCACTGCTGCATACGACCTTTCATATTCACATGTTCCAATGATACTGTTTCCTCATTTAACGAACACTCTCTTTTTCTAATATTAATACTTGAAATAAGTCCACTTCACGAGTTTAGCACGATGCTGCCACGTGCTTAACAGGATGGACATGATAACTGAATATTCGTTTTAGAACAATGTATGTGCATACACTCTTTTGTAAACGACTATATATAAGCAAACTACAAATATTTGAACTTGATTAAACTCTGTCGAAATGTAAATATTCTTTTAATAGGCACTTTGTTATAAAAGATCTGTTACAATCGACCGGGTATCCGCCATCTTGACTTACGTTTTTTCTTCTAGACACCAAATGTAACGTGTAGGGTTTTGACCTCGTTCACTTTTGTAGGCGTTAAGTTACAACAATCTTCTGCACACATTGAAAATATTTAAGTCCTTGCTGAACTTAAATAAATTGAATGCAGCAATGGAACGTATGCACACTTTCTACAAATAAAACGTATCCATGAGAAATAAGTACATCCATATCTCTCTGGCTCATGCTTCCCACTACTCCATGCATTCTGTGACACGTCTTCTACTTATCACGTGATCTCCTTCAACCAGATCATTTCTCACGTGACAGTATGTAATGTAAACGAGTTATTTAATCATATTAGGTAAAGTAACTAGACAAAGGAAGGGATTCCATTATTCTGAATTAACTCAATGGGAGAGGTACACAATAAGATCACTTAATTAATATTACAGGCAAAATGGAAACCGGATATTTAAGCTACTGATCACAAAAAGTAGTATCCGCTTAATATGAGCGTTTAGTGCTTATCATCGAAAATCTAAAAACCACTGCTAATTTTTGGCAGCTGAAAACGTTACATGACGATGTGAAATGTAATTAAAATGATATTCTTCTCACTCAGGTTACTCGATCTTCTGGAGATATTATCAACGATTGAGTAAAAGCTGTTTCTGTTATGCATTTTATAGAGAAATATTGGATATACGATTATAAGGAAAAAACATTAAATCTTTTTTAATGATAAATAATTTATTTGTGATGAATTCATAGGTCTCATGGTGCAAAGAACTAGGTGCTTCTAGGAAGGTAATCGTTTTATTTTTACAGTATCAATTTTCATAAAAATATTTTTTTTCTGTAATGCGTTTTTGTAACGTTAGAGTGTTGTTGTTTCTTTTTCTTTGTGGTGTTTTTTAAAAGTATTTATCCTTATATATTTAAACGATTTTCATTGCGATAATAATTATCAAAATGAAATACTTTTATTTAAGGAGGCGTTAAATTGTATTTTGTTTAGGTGTCATGGTGCAAATTACAATGTTATTCGGTTAAGATAGGAGTTTTCTATTTCCAAAAAACATAATTCATTTTGTTTATTTTTAAAATTTTAAATAGTTTCAAAATATTTTTACGACACAGTAGTTTTTATGTTTTCGTTATAAATAAAAAAAAATAATTGGAAAGAAATGTTTCCATAATAATATTATTTATCAAATGAAATATCTTATATTAAGATTGTGTTAAACTGTGCTTTTCTACAGGTATCATGTTGCAAACGACTGCCCGATTCTGCAAACGTAACTTTTAAAATTGTTACTGTTTTATATTTAAAATCATTTTTATTAAATCAATATACAGTGATTTTTATTTTTAATATACGTAGAGTGAATTTATTTATTTTTCAAAGTTTAAAAGATATATTATATTTATCATGGAAAACATAAATTGTCATGTCTTATTTTAAAATATAGAAGGCCCAAGTCACTCACTCCATCCCTGTCTGTCTCCTTAACGCCGAGGAAAATAGTACATCTGTCCATAGCAGTTAATAAAAAAAGATTTGACTATAAATCATTTATATACGAGACATAAAAAACAATGTTCATTATTATACGCATCTCACGACTACCCAAACATTAAAGAAAAATATTAGTTACATTATGCCCACTAAATTTCAGCTCGATTTGATAACGGAAAAAAGGTTATAAAATATATTGAAAAAAGAGTTCGACGCAAGACTGATTAGCAATGAATAGCTTTTTACATTTACAGAGCGGGAATATAATTTTTAAACAGTATCCTCAATTTAATATGCACCACACAGGGCAACAGGAACATATTAAACAGGTCATTCAATATAATACGCAGCGTGAAACTATCTACTTATAGATACATAGAGATAATCTAAACATTTATTAATTTAATACTGTACTTTCGATCGATCTGAAATTGTCATCGGTACGAGTCTGCCTGCAAAATTTCAGCTCGCCAGCATACGGATAAATGGGTTGAAAATTGATTCAAATGTTTTTTTGGCAAGCAAGCAAGCAGACACTAAAAGTTAAAACAAAGGATTTTTAAAAGGCAACGATGTAAAAATAGTATTTGAGAAATTATAATTATGTCCTACAACAGTCAATAGCAGCTTAAAGGCATGTGGTCTTTATCGCCGTTAACTATTATAAATGACTTCATCTTTTGAGGTTATATTTTAATTTTGGAAAAGGAAACATTGTAAAAAGTGCAGTTTAGCATTTATTATTATAAAATACTTAATTTACATTCAGAAAGACTAATATTTCGTATTTATCAAACAAGGTTGGGTTGCGAGAGTTTTTTTTTAAATCTTTTATTTATTTATTTATTTATTTATTTTTATTTTTTTTTAAAGTTTGTGCTTAAAACTCCAAGTTAATTAATAATTCATTATAACTCCCTTTTATGTTAATGCCATCACCAGTCACAATAACAGCCTAAATAGACACAAATAATATTTTAGGTTTACAAAGAGCTTGAAATATCAATGGTCAAAGCAGAAATGAACAGAAGAATCGAAGACGTAATAGGAAATTCCTTTTTGCATGAAAAAGGTAATCACAAAAAATACAACAAAGCCATCATGATGATAACTGTTTTATTCAAAATTTTTATAACTGTTTTTAAGTAATATAAAGTTGCAGAAACAACAAATGCAAACTGTGGATTTTTGAAATGTAATCCAATTTAATTAATTATAATAATTTTTAAAAAATGTATTTTAAAGTGTAATTGTAACAAAGCTCTAAATTTTTTAAAAAAATATGTCTACTTTTTTATTTGAAAAAAAACACGTTTTATTATTTAATTTCAGTGAATGAATTAGCAAATCAATCTGCAAAATATAGTGCAAAGGTGGCTCCAGAGCCAAGTAAGAAAATAAATTATTCATCTTTCTGCTGAATTCCCAAATTACATTTTAACTCTATTTCTTTTTTCTCCTATACTTATCCTCTCTTACTATTATTTACTATTCAGCGGTGTTGCTATGAATTGAAAAAAAAAACGTGTTATGGTGGATACGTATTTGGGGCGGCGCTTTGATAGAAAATAAAAAAAAATTGGTCATTATATGGCTTTTACAAAAGAAAATGTTCAATTAAAAAATTAAGTCTTATTTTAATGTAAGTCAAATAAAAAATTGATAGAAAGTAATAAACTAATTACATTTTTTGAAATTACACCCTAGCAAAAATCTTAATTCGTATTAGATATTAATTTGTAATATACGATAGCCGCACCACTTAAAAATGACTAGAATAAAGAAATATGCGACATTGTTATCGGTAGTATTTGTAACATATGATTTAAATGTGTCTGTCACTTCTGTTTTCAATCAAAAATAACTTTAGACGATGATAAACGCAACCTAACAAACTTTTAACAAATATAAGGAACTAAAATGTTTTAAATTAATGTTTCTAACCAAAAAGATATTTAATAGTATACTAACTTCAGTGCATCAAGTTTATAAAAGTAAATTCATGAAATCAGACTATGGAACTGAAGCAAAAGCAGCCGCGTAGAGTGGGTATGTGCCACACGGGTCAGAACCCAGTTTTGTCGTCCCACAA
Organism: Radix auricularia; assembly: GCA_002072015.1. Taxonomy (NCBI): domain Eukaryota; kingdom Metazoa; phylum Mollusca; class Gastropoda; family Lymnaeidae; genus Radix; species Radix auricularia. Next base: position 431,000 of record MUZC01002977.1, read on the forward strand.
ACCCCCCCCCCCCCCACTCTTTCTGGAAAAGTATGCTTTCTAAGCTGACGCTGTAAAAAACAACTTTCTATTACAAGGAAATAAATTTTAAGGGACTTGAATAAATCAAGTGAGCTTGATTGAATGCGTAATTCATTTTTACCACTAAGGTAAAATATATTTTTATTGAAAATTTCATATTAGATACTTTGATTTTATCACATCTAGCCTGAAGACGCAATTTTAAATCCCAGTACATTAGCTGGAGTACAAAAATCATAAACGTTTTCCAAATTCTGTAGTCTAAAATGCGAAAATGTCACATGAATTTCCTAAGTTTCTTTACGTGCAAATTTCTTCATACTTTTTTTTCTGCTCAACGTGACGATAAAATTTACATTTAGGGCCAAATCTTTGCTCTCTTTGTTTTTGACTGAAAGGTTCCATTAAAATGATACGCTCTTCACATTAAACTTTAGAAAGTGCCATAGCAACCTTTAAATATTCCATTACATTCTCTGTGATTAGCTTTTAAAAGGCATTCTTAGCATTAAAATGTGTGAATAATTTGGGGCATCATTAACTTTATAACGAGCATGTTTCCAGATAGTGTTTCCAAATGTTCATTTTTTAAAAAGAGCAAAGGAAAGAGAACGATTTCACAGCGGCTAGCAAAGTTTCTGCTTCTGTTCGTGCATTTATCTTTTTGTTTGCCACACCAAACGACGGAGCAAGTTATTGGCAATAATAATTTTCAAAAAATCTAAGAAGAACCTTTTGCCAGTTTGTTTTGTTTTCTTTTATTCTGATTTCTCATTCCTTCTTTGTGTCTTTTTGCGAAAACTTAAATAATGTTGAGCACTGGTTCGTAAGTCCTTATTTTATTTTATTTAATATATTCCTTTTGTTAATTCCTGCAGATATGCACTTTTGTACATTAAGGAGAAAAACTCATTTCAATATGTGACTATGTTTTTACACAATAGGCAAAATAGCTTAGGCGCGTTAAAGTCAGTCTCATAATATCCTTCTCAGCTCTATTTTGGTGTGACGTCAGTGTCTAATTTGGATAAGTTATTGTCACTATGTTGGACATTCTCAATCTCTCAAATCTGTATGTAAGGTCAATTTATTCATGACCATTACGTTCATGAATGTTATCAACAGTATTTTGTTTGTAATTTGGAATTTAACGGATACAGCAATTTTCATTTCCTCATGATAAGCAGGTGAAAATATAAAATAAGTTTTAATAAGACCTTCAATGTTGTGTTAATATATTAAGCAAGCCTCTCGTATTTCAGTTCATTATATCTAGCGTCAGAGGACTTATGGAGTTTAAAGTTTTAAAATTATAAACAATCAAGTATTTAAATTTGTTTTTTTAATGTTAAAAATTAATTTTTCTTTGGAGATCCTTTTATCTATGTAAATTTATTTTAGCGTTTTCCATTCCCATAAGCTAACTAACAATTAGGAATCAGACGCTCGAACAAGGACTGGCCGTCCTAAAAAGGTGACACCCGGGGCCCTCAATCGACTCATATTTGTCATTGTTTCGTTAGGACGATAATTCTCTCCATTTATAACTGGAGCGGCTGTCAAGTTTGAAGAATAAACTTAATAAGCTTCAGCTCACGTTCTCACACTACTTAAGCCACATAAATGTTCATACCAGTAGCATGAGTATCCGAATATTTTTATCCAATATGGAAGCTGAAATTTAGGCATTAGAAACGCTAACATATTTTAGGATAGTTCCCTTACCTTTATTTATTTTATCAATTTCAAATGGGTATGTATTTTATTTTTATAACAAATTTTCAATTAATAAAAATCCATTCTTAAAAGCTAATTAACGACTAGAAATTTGCTCCCCCTCCCAATAAAAAAAATGTGTCAACCGGGACACTGCTCGACCCTCTGTCCCCCTATCACTATGCCACTAAAAAAATGAGTTATACCGCGTCTAAAGTAACACTGGATTTTTGACAATTGGTGCTGATTTATAAAATATATTAGTTACTATCCTCGACATTGTTGATGAAGCGAATGGGTAAATACGATAAGAGAAATGCCATTTTATTGTTTTTCATTTTAATAAATAATTTCTTGTTATCCTTTTTAAATTTGTAATATCTAAATTTTTATATAGTTTGTTGTTTTCATCTGGGGCATTGACTTACTCATTAGGTTCATTATGTGATTTATAGAGGATTTGAACTTAATAGACTTTAAATAATATCAAAAATGTATATTCTTAATTTTATATAGCATTAGGATCCCCACCTCTAAGTAATTAACATTTGGAGTTCAATGCCTTACAGCATTTTAATTTGAAAATTCATGTTTTTAATTGTGGTCAATCCAATAACACGTTAACTAAATTTTTTCCATTCTTTCATAGAGTTTATTAAAGGGGAAAACACTTTGTCTGCGGTCTTAAATATAAGTATTTAGAATTTTAATCAGCCACCTAAAGTTTTTCATGACATAAAAATTTAAATGATTATGTATAAAAATTTATACTATTTAAATACCAGCTACTAAAAATGTTTTAATTGATAGTTGTTTTTTTTCCATCTTTTAAACTGATAAATATACTGGCTCAGTTAGCTTAATATAATAGTATTTCATTAAATTGCAGCATATTATTCTTTGATAAAATTTTGATTAATTATATACATATAATAGAGATTTTAATGTAAAACACAAATATACAACATAAAGAAAAATATTGGAAAGCTATTCTCATTCTTTAGTGACAAAAGAACCCAAATTTGCTGAGATTTTATTTATCGATGCAGTCCTGGAAAACAAACTTGAATCATCAATTTTATACTGGTCTCTTCTTGAGGTATGACTTTTACACTAACGGGGAATTATTTCATTAAAATGTTTTATTTTGATTTGCAAAAATATTGTTGAATTGTTGACATTCATAAGAGATAAAATAATTCTGGAGGCAGTGGTGGTTTCAATTCAGCTATTCCTGTGACATTAAAAGTTCAATGTTGTACTGATTTAGTGATAAGTGCTTAGAGAGTGTGTGTTTAATTAATTTATAGGATTTGTATACTGCAGTAATTAAGACCGACAAGTCAAAATTGGAACATAACCATACAGTATATGCCAAAAACAGTTTAAAAATATCGCATCGCTGAGTTATTATACACAGTCTTGACAAACTAATAATATATGTCTCGATCAAAGATTCGATTAAAACGATTCCTTGTGAATAAAGTTTCACTTATGAAAATGAAGCATTTACGCTAACAGCAAACCTCCAAAAGATCGATCATCGTTCCAAAAATGATATTGGACATTGAATTCACGGATCATAACAATATACCAATTGTTAAAGGATAAGGTCTATATATATAATTCTCTACATTATCCGACCATGCTGGACAAGACGTAGCAAGCTGTCTGACCTCTGACCCCATCATCCTATCAGATTGCAAGAACAGGTAGTAAACATTCAAAATTTCGTGAAATTGAAGTCAATTACTGTGTTCTTTCTGAATAACAAACTAACATGTATTTCGTAGTGTAATGGTTATAAAATTCCCTTAAAAACGCGAAGGTCGTAGGTTCAATCCCCAGCTAAGACATTACTTATTTAAAAAATGTGTGTGTTTATGCCCGTTCATTTCCTACAATCTTTTCGATCACCTTAACAAGCACAAGACGAGTGGGAATAAGCTTGACGAATGACCTTTGTCAGGTTATGCCAATTAGTTTATGGTTGGCAAGCTAGGGGGATGCGGGATGGCAAGTAGCTAACAACAGTGTTTATGTTTCCAGATCAACAATGCGTCGAAGTTATCTCCGCCCCCGAGGTTCATTCACGTTGTTCTTATTTCATCGTGATGTATTTTTGTGTCTGTTCATCCCTCCACTTGCTTTGCACTACCTATTAGCAAATCTGCGGCGTATGGTACGCCGCGGGCATCTAGTATAACATATTTGACTACATAGTGCCTTTATAATTATCAAAATACAGCACACTTTCAGGGTTGTAGAATTGAAATAATGTAATTTATTACAAAACAATTCGCAAGCTAAGGATAAACAGAGAAGCCAAGCAGCAAAGCATTCTATTTGCAGATAATTGCACAAAAAATCATGGTCTAGACGCTATTTAAAATCAGTACAATATAAAATTATTTATTAGCATTGAAACATTTTAGACCCTTAATTATGTTTACACTGGAGTAGGTTTCGTACTAGTGAAATGTATCGTTTTATTTTATCTAATTCTTGCTTTAAAAATTTGCATTTATTTAGTTTTTTACTGGAATAGAAAAATTATTTAATTTCTCCTGTAAACCTAAACACGGGTAATATAGATTAGGGATCCACAACCCCCGGGTCACGGAGCGATGCTGGTCTGTACAGCAAATGGTACCGGGGCGAAAAGATACATTACATTTATTTTATTTTTTCAATTAGATGTATTTTCTCGGGATCGCATAACTTTCCAAACACAAAGCATTGGAGTATTTTGAAAAACAAGTAGAATCTAATAGAAACTCGAATGAGTATTTCAATGCAATTTCCAAAAAGAATTTCTGATTTTTTTAAAATTGAAGTGAAATCATTATATATTATAGATCACATTATAAGTAATTTCAAATGAGAAAATAAGCAAAATAGGACTTCATATCTCTTCACGCTATATCACACCAAGACTATGTCCATAAAATGCACATCGCGGAACATATTAAGTGAAACTACTCAGGCCTTTATTGTGAAGAAGTGGTTATCTTAAAAGGTAATTGTTTACTTTGAATACTGTTACATATATCAAACAAATGCTAGAGTCAATGCTTTAGAAAGGCATAAAAAATAACTAAATATCAATGTTTTATTTGTACTACAGCACCCGATAACTGCAGCATTAATAGCGTATGGATTATTCAAGGATCTGTGGGAAAAAGATAAACGTCCTGAAATCAAAGAAAATATGAAGTAAGATTAATAGATTTTATTTTTGTTTTCTATAATTTTTATATATTTGTCTTCTAGTTATTTAAAAGATTATAGCTAAGAAGACATTTGTCTTAAAAGTAAAGCTGTACATAATTTTCATTTACAAGCTGACCGGTCAAGCTTGCATTTACTTCAGAAGAAAGGAAACTCACAGCAACAAATGTGTTGAAAATTGATTTATATATATATATATTAGTTGAAGAAATTTTCAGTTCATTTTTCGACGATTAAACTTTATAGAAGGTATCCATTAAATAACGAGTAAAATAGTTTTAATCGTTTAAAAAAATTGATTACAATTGAAGAAAATGTTAATTTTTTTTCTATTTCTTTTTCACAAAAAAGTAATAATAAACAACAACAAGAACCAAAAAAAAAAAAAAAAAAAAAAAAAAAAAAAAAAAAAAAAAAAAAAAAAACAGAAAAAAAAAAAAAACGACACCTAAGATCACAGGATGTGTATCGCTGACGAACATAGTACAACAGTCCATAGAGAAATGGGAAATTATTCAAGAAAATATAAAATCAATTAGCTGTTTTTGCTACTTCCTGGAAATGTTTGGCTATAATTAAAATTAACGATCACTTCTTGAAAATAGCGAATAAATTTAAATTAATAGTTACCAGCCCTAGTACAAAAGAGTCTGGTCGAATGCCAAACTCATAATTATCTATATATAATTCGGTATAAATCATTGCAGTATACTATACAAATCTACATAGCTTCATATTGATCGGATAAAGTAAGTATTAAATAAAAAGCTTAAATATGAAAATTAAGACATTAAGGGCACTCCTGCCTCAATAAGTGATATTTTAAAATAATATACTCCCATTTTACTAAAAACTTTTAAATGTATCAATGTGATAAGTTAGATAATAATACTATTTGCAAATCCTGTATGAGAAAATAATGAAATTAAGGGCTTACTTGCCGAGCACTAATGGTCTAAGATTCATGGTTATAAGCGCCTGAAAATTGGATTCTGAATCACAATTGAATTTTGTGTCAAAATTTGTAAAAATCCTGTGAAATCAAAATGAATATAATTTTTTTTTATTCGGGGACTAGGCAAAAGGGGAATAAATATGAGGAGGTAACTTCTATTTTCAGTATTTACACATTTGTTAAGAAGTATTGCACCACGTTTGGTCAAAACAATTCTTATTAACAAGTTGTTAGGTTAAAAATAATGCATATAAATCTCACTAGAAAATTACACGCGCTATACAGTGGTAAATTAGGATTTCAGTTAGAGTTGAGACCCAGCGTAAAACAAATTCAAAACACCATTTGCTTTCAATCTTGATCATGATGGATATACTAAAAATATTAACTTGACCGACGTAACTCTTGAAATTAACGATTAATGTCTGGATTATTTTTTATCTTATCTGTTACAGACGCTTCCAAAATACATACAATTATTGCGCCCTACGCTTATGTATTTTTTTCAGGCAACCCATCCACGCATGAGTTCCAGACATAATATAAACACTAAGACAGTTTTTTTTCTTTCTTATAAATTTACAGAATTTCTATATTCTTGTCATTCTGCTTAGATTATCTGCAACAACAATTTCTTTTCCTTTTACTGATTTCATATTAAATTTGTAATCTGCCAATAGCATTGCCCTTCGGTTGATTTTTTTCGTTTCCTATTTTCTTCTTGTTGAATGCTGCAAGTGGCATGCAAGCTACTGTCAGTAGATTGAATGTTCAACCTAGTATTTATTTTTGCATTTTCTGTGGGGCCCATACTATAGAGATACATTCTTTCTCAATAGTAATGTAATTACGTTCTGTTTTTGTAAAATTTCAGCTCAGATATTGTAATTAATGGAAAACAACATCATTTTCTTGCATAAAGCAGGCTCATAATGCAATGGATGATGCATCTGTTGAAACAATGAAAAGTTTGTCCGATTGGGGTGTGACTAAGATGGGTTTCTTTCTTTTTATATTTTTTTTTCCAATGTCTTGAACACTCTTCTGAAAATTGAAACCTTCTAACATCTGTGAGTTGTGTAATTTCTGTGAGTTGGTAAACATTTTCTGCGTATTTTTCAATAAATGGTTTGTAGAAACTGAATAGTTCCAGTGGGGCTTGAAATTTTTTTTGTTTTTTTTAATTTTAAGGATTGACCATTTGAATATCTTATTTTAATTCTCAGCAGTGGGAGTGACTTTACCTCCTCCTATTCTGTATTCCAGATAATCAATGTATTTCTTTCAAATGTTTGTTTTATCAGCTGAGATTGTATATTTATGTATTTTTAGACTTTCTAGAACAACTTAAAGTATAGTTATGTGTTTTTCCGAAACTTTTGTGTGGATACACTAATCGTTGACATAATGTACCACATTTGGAATGCCTTGTAACATTACCTTCATAAATAAAATATACTAAAATTGGCTGTACTGTTGACTAATCCAAATGGCATAACTAACCATTCATACATTTCATCCATGAATATAAATGCAGCGTTTTTGACAGATGTATGATCCATGTTTATCTGCACAAAACCTTTGTTTAAATCAAATGTAGTGAATATTTTGGAATTACAAATGCTGTCTACAATGCCTCTTACATCTCCAATAGATTCATGGTCTAATTTTGTTATATTTTTTAATCACAGCATAATCGAAACTTTCCAATCTTCTTTTTGACTATGACGGTTGGATAGGTATAGTTAGCTTCAGCTGCTTTTATTATATTATTCTCTTTGAAAAGATAATAAATTTCAAGTTTCAATGCGTCTCTATATGCAATTTCTATAGGGTACACCTTAGTATTGAAAAGGTTCATGTTTTAATTGGTGTATGTTATTAGTCACAAATTTGGTTTACCCGTTTCTTTTGTGATGACACTTTTATATTTTTTAAAAAGTTTCGACACTCTTTAATAATATATTGTATGTCAATGATATGTTTTCTATGTTGGTGTCTTTCCTTTCATTGTGTCGATATCATGTTCATAATTCTCTTTGCAGATAATATTTGCTGTTTGTGTTCTTCTTTGTTGTCACGATATGCTCTTACTCTTAGTTTATCCATATGCAGTTTTTTCACATGTTCTTTGATATTGACACTATTTGTGACATCACTAAGTTTTTATTAAATCTTGTAGGGATCTTGTCATGTGATTTCATTCTTTGCGTTTGGTAACAACACTAAAAATTGCTGTTTTGGCTCAAACGTTTTGAAACGTCTGTGTTTTTTTTGTTTTTTTTTTAAATTTATCTGTGTCTTTTACTTCGCTTGATTAATTTTTGTTTTGTTTTTTCAATATTGTAGAGTATTTTATCTCTAATTACTGACATTAGCTGATTTCTGTCCTGTATGGCGTCTTGCTTGCTTAAAAGTCTTTCTTTGAAGTTTTTCAACGATCTTTTAGGCTTGTGACCAAACATTAATTCCAAACGACTAAAGCCTGTGCTTTCATGCTTGCTGCTGTTATCTGCCAAGAGTTCTAAAGGTAAATATTCATGTTTATCGTCTTCTTGGTCAACTTTAACTTTTTTTAGCATGTTCTTGATTGTTTTGTTTAGTCTCTCAATTACTCCATTTGATTGTGTGTGGCAAATTGTAGTGTTTAGAATATTCATAATAGCTTTTATTATTTTACCATTGAACTGACTACCATTGTCTGAAAGAATGGTTTGTGGAAAACCATATCTGCTGAAAACATTGAGTAATGAACTGCAAAAACTTCTTGCATCGTTTTATCAGTGGAACAGCTGCCACCCGTCTGCTTGCTATGTCCACTATTGTAAAAGATTTGCATATGTTTTTTTCTTTGCAATCTTCTTGAATTGTCCCAGTAGGTTTATGGCATTTTTCTTTGTATTGGCGCTGTGTGTTTTCCATCTCTGGGACTGTGTCTAAAACGTACTGTACATTTATTGACGTCTAATTTTAGCTGTTTAGTCATATCAGGTCAATAAAATTTTATGCTACAGTAGCCATTATTTTCTTTGCGCTCATATGTCGACAAAACACAACTATATGTCTTTCTTGTGCCTTCTCCGCTCTCAAATACCGCCTTCTCTCCAAAATCTAATGCATTTTTGTAAATCCCTTGCTTCCTTAACGTGACTGCCTCTTAAATACACATTTTCTCATGTGACAATTATGACATCATACATTTTAATTTTTGGCCTTGATCGAAATTAACGATCAATTGATCGTTAATTTTTCACAAGTTAACGATTACATAACAAATAATCGTTCACAGCCCGTATATATATATGCAGAAAAGGAATGAAAGTAAAATAAACTTTAGTTCCTCTGTAAAATTGGATTTAATAATTTTTTTCCAGACTTGATTGTATATTTCGTGTCTTTAGAATTAGCGTTTAACAGTATCCATTTTATTTTTCCAGTACGTACAGCAAATTAGCAATGGAGGCTGTCAACAACAGTTATGTGAAGAATAGTTCAGACACATTTAAAATGTTATTGGAGCCCGTGGAAGAATGGGGTAACATAAGTTGTGTACAAATAGCCCTAACGACCAAGCACAATGAATTTTTGTCTGAGCAACCACTACTGGACTTGCAGGAAAAACTCTGGACCGGGGAGGTATTTCACACTTCAATGAAAAAATACTAGATAACTATAGGAGATATAAATACACTTACATTTTTGGATGTAATTTCATCGCCCTGAACAAAGTGCTTAAAATGCAAATAGAAAAACATGCTTGAGTATTTTTATTTTAAACCTAATATTTCTTTAATTGTTTTTCTTGGGTTTTTTTTTTGTGTTTATCTTATCTTATCTTATATGTTACAGACGCTCCTTCTGTACAGAAGATTATTGCGTCATACGTATTTCTATGGTTTGTGTTTAGTCCTGTATTCTTACTAGAGTTTTAAAAGATGATAAAGTGGTGGCTTTCCTGGTTTCTTCAGGCAACCCATTCCACGCCCGAATACCGGACGGAAAGAAAGAAAACTTGTATGTGTTTGTTCTTGCATATGGAATAAGAAAGGTGTTTTTGTCTTTATGTCTATTTAAGGGTTGTATTAGGTTATCTTTGTGTTGTATTTCTAAATTAGAATTAATTGCCTTATGTATAATTACTAATTTACTCTTGGTTCTTCTATCCTCTAGTGTTTCAAGGTTTAATGATTTAACTAATGGTGTTACTCTTGTCAGTTTTGAGTATTCTCCAGTAATGAATCTGGCAGCTCTTTTTTGGATTTGTTCTAACTTATCAATTTTTTCTTTGGTGGATGGGTCCCATACTGAAGATGCATATTCTAGTATAGGTCTCACCAGGGTGAGATAGCATTTTAGTTTTATATCTTTGTTACATTTGTAAAAGTTTCTTTTTATAAAGCCTAAGGTTTTGTTTGATTTTTTAATAACTTCATTGACATGGGGATTCCAAGATAGTTTCTCATTTATTATGACTCCTAAGTATTTCGCATCTTTAGTTTGGGTTAGTTCTTTTCCATGAATGAAATATTTTGAATTTATTTGTTTCTTTTTCTTTGTTACTCTTAGCAGTTGACATTTTTCTGGGTGGAAGGACATACTCCAGTTAGTTTCCCATTTTATTAATTCATCTAAGTCTTTTTGTAAAATTTTGCTATCTTGTTCTGACTTGATTGTTCTATAGATTATACAATCATCAGCAAATAACCTAACTTTAGTTCCTGTTGAGATATTGTTGGGTAAGTCATTTATATAAATTAAAAATAGTAAGGGACCTAGGACAGTTCCTTGTGGAACTCCTGAGTTAACCTTTATTGGTGTAGATTTAGAACCATTAATTATTACAGTTTGCTCCCTACCCAATAGGAAATCTTGGATCCAGTGATGCAAGGGACCTGAGATTCCAAAGTATTTAAGTTTTTTGAGTAAACTAAGGTGGTGAACTTTGTCGAATGCTTTTGAGAAGTCTAGTAATATTGTATCTATTTGATCATTATTATCTAAGCCTTTTGATAGATCATCTATTAGGCCTATCAATTGTGTTTCACATGATCTGTTCTTTCTAAAGCCATGTTGGTGTGGGCATAGGGCATTATATTTGTCAAGGTGGTTAACTATTCTGCTATATATTATGTGTTCCAGTAATTTACATGTGATACTAGTAAGTGATACAGGTCTGTAATTACCAGGGTCTGACTTATCACCTTTCTTAAAGAGCGGCGTTACATAGGCTAATTTCCAATCCTCGGGCACTTTGCCCTGGTTTAGAGAGGCTTGAAAAAGAACTACAAGGATTGGGGACAGTTCATTGCTTAATTCTTTTAATAACCTGGCAGGTAATTCATCTGGGCCAGTAGCTTTGTTTATTTTTAAGTTTTTTAGGAGTGAATGTATACCTATCTCATCTACAGTTATGTTACCTATTTCTTCCAATTTATTTAAATTTATTGAAATTTCCTTGTCGCCTGAGGCAGAAAATGATGATGCAAAATATTTGTTAAGGATATTAGCTTTATTTTCATTATCATTATAGGTTTTATTATTTGAGTCTTTTAGTGTGGCTATACCTGAAGGCTCCATTTTTTTAGATTTGATAAAGGACCATAAGTTTTTATTGTTATCTTTAGTTATNACACTGTTTATATAATTATTTTGGAGGTTACGGCTAAGTTTCTGTGTCAGGTGTTTAATTTTTAAGTATTTTTTGTGTATCCTTTCTGAATTGGTAGCCTTAAATTTCTTAAATAAATTCTCCTTTAGTTTGCAATACTTTTTAAGTTTAAAATTGAACCAGCATTTATTAATTCTATTTGAAGTTATTTTTGTTGGAACATTCTGATCCATTATGGTTTTTAGATTTGTTTTTATTTCCTTCCATATTTCTTCTACAGGGCTAACTATGCTGAATTTACTTAGGAAATTTTGTTGGAAATTAGAAGCTGATTGGTGTAATTTTATTAAGTTGCATTTATTCCAAAGATATATTGTTCTTCTAGGCATCTTATTTATTTTAGTTTTTATTGTGTTGGTTACCCTAACAATATCATGGTCAGACAGCCCAGGAATTATTGTGCAGTCTACTACTAATCCTGGTCTGTTTGTTAGGAATAAATCTAGTATTTTGTTTTTCCTAGTTGCTTTTTTTACTATCTGTTCTAGGTTTATGTTATTTATTGTGTCTAAGAAATGTTCATTAATTTCTTTATTATTTTGGTGGCTATCGACTGTATATTTTTTCCAATTTATATCTGGAAGATTTAAGTCCCCCATAGACCAAATTACAGCATTTTTATAATTGTTTTTAATGTAAATTAATTGACTGCAGAGATTCCTCATGTATTCTATGTTTGTATTTGGTGGCCTATATAGACTGCCTACAATAAAGGGTGATGAATTAGATGTAAATATTTTGCAGAAAACAGATTCTATATTGGAGTTTGGTTGTGTGTTAATTTCTTCAGCTATTAGAGTTGATTTTATTGCAAGTAGGACGCCTCCATGATTGTCTGTTCTATCTTTTCTAAATATGTTGTAATTGCTGCTTAAAATTTCAGAGTTGTATATATTGGGGTTCAACCAAGTTTCAGAACCAGCAATTATGTCTGGTTCTTCTGTTTTTATTAGGAGTTCTAAATCTGGAATTTTATTTTTTATGCTTTGAAAATTAATTATTAGAGTTTTAAGCGTGTATTGATTGTCAGTATTATTAGAGTTTTTATTTTCATGGGTTTGTGTGGCAGGTCTGATTTTATCTAGGGTATTTTTTATATTTTTTATATATTTTTTAGTACTTTGCTGCATTAAATAATTTTTAACATTACACATAAAATAATAAAATGTTCTAAAACAGTTGAAATTTTAAATATACAAAGGATTTTTAGCTAAATAACTTAAGGCAGCAACCGACTTATTCATAGTTATTCCTTTTGGCTGTCTTTAAATTGATTATATATTTTTTTCTTTACTGTTGAAAAATAAAAAGAAATAAATTGGAATTAAATATATATATATTACATGGAAATTTAACGGGCCTTGAACAAACTTAATACATACTTTATAGGCCATATTAAAATATAAAACAATTTTGAACTCCTAATGTTAATTGCTTTGGGGCTGGAGGCCTACATCTTTATTTCGTAAGCGTTAAAAACTTTTTGTGTATGCCTATTTGAGATGTATACAAATAGTTTAAGCGTTAACGTCATGGGAAAAAGGATAGCTCGTAGCAAAACTTGGTGTAAAATAACTTGATACCAGTATATAAATTTTAAAGGACATTGGATTCCATTTCTATTGTTTATCCCTTTGGGGCAGGGTCATGATTTTTTTTTCGAAACGTTTAAGATTTTATTCCCCCTTCTGTGCCATTGACTCGACAAATGTCGATATGACTTTAAATATGATCAAAATGGAAATAAACAAATGTTTCAAAATTTACATTTTTTCACCAATTTGGCCAGGGAACACATAATGTCATTTTTTATCTAGATATATAAAAATGAAAATATGTCTGTGTGTTTGTGTAAGTGTCTGATTGTGCGTGTGTATTTGCATGTCCTTTATAAACCATGCAGCCGATGGTCATTAAACTTTTGATGATAGTTAGTACGCTCCCTGGATGATTACTGGCAGCATTATTTTCTATATTTAACACTCATTGGGCGCCGGTGCCCATAATGTTAATTTTTACTTATTTGAGCTTTAAAAATAGTTTAAGTGTTAACTACTGTGTAAATTAATGGATCTGAATAAAATAAAGTATGTAAACATTTTACAACCAATAATAAAATACTATAGGGCACTGAACTCTTAATGATCATTCCTTCGCGGTCGGGGGCACTAAATATTTTTTTCATGAACATAAACGTCGTTATTCATTGACCAATGCAGTGTTATCACGACAAAAAATGACAAATGTTTTAACATGTATTTAGAAACTTAATTTTTGGCTTTCAATTTTTTTTTACCTTAGCCTCTTCGAGCTCAAAAGTAAGTACAAAGTATAACATATTAAATTATAATATATGCATGTATAATTCAATGAATAATTATATACATATAAATACATATGTATATATATATTCGCTAAAAATAAAGATGTCTAATGTCATTGAACCAAAAATTTCAAGTTAAGTATCAAAGACAAGAAATTGACATTTTTTTTATTTTATTGGGGTTTTTCATGTGTCTTTTAAAAAATAACAGTATTCTAAACTAAATTTTGTTCTTTAAAAGAAACACAAAAAGGATATTAAAATGTATGCATACGATAAAAAACAACAAATGCATATGAACAATGGAAAACAAAATCTAAGTCTAATTTATTTCGAGTTTTTCAAGGCATGTGTCATAAAGGTACAATAAATTGTAAAAAAAAAAAAAAATAGATTTGAGAATTTACTACAATTCCCATTTTACACGTTTCAACTTAACTTTTATTTAACACATCAATTTTTGAAAATTCAGTATGAATAGCTAAAGCACATTTAGCAATAAAAATAAGTTAAAAAACGCATTAAAGTTTAGTAACTTGGATGGAAATTTAAAAAAATAAATAAAAAGAAATAAAAGTAATACAGCTATATAGTAATTGCTTGATGATTAATAAAAACATAAAGCTTATCTTTTTATCAAAAGTAATGATTTTAAAGACCTCTTAATCACTTTTTAGCGCATTTTCGAGAAGTCGAATGCGCTATTGCACCCGTTTTGTCCGTCCGTCTGTCATCACCTTTGATCACAGCATCCATAAGTCCTAGACCCATGATGTATATATGTTTTTTGTATGTCCTGACCTGCCATTTGTGCATCAACACTCAGTTACTCGATCCGTTAAAAAAAACCCGTTAAAACTACCAAAAAACTTTGCGAATCGAGAGGTAACACTGGCAGCAGGGAACGGCCGCCATTGCCGGAAGTCGAATAGAGCATTTTTCAAGCATTCAAGAGTGGTGCGAAGGCGTGCAAAAGAATTAGTTTTTTTTTTGTGTTGACGTCATTAGAATATGTGTAAAAGTTTAGAGACTTTTACGTCATCACTTGTGGTGACTTGTAGTTAGATTAAAGAGAAAATAAAATTTTTTAAAATGTAAAGAAATGACTTTTAAATTAAAAAAATGTCAGGTATATTCATTACACAAGAAAATTCATAAAAATACGTCTAAAATCTAAACACAATTACTGATAACTACATAATGCTGATATCTAAAATAAATACTGATACATAATACGAAAATGCGCTAACACGTCCTGAGTTCCAAAAGGGACCAGGCTTAACATGATTTTTACATTATGGTGTGCATTTTTTTGTGAATTTTACAAAATGCATATAACCTAAGTATGTAAAAAAAACAATATTTTAGGAGATATCTTTAAAAATGAGTAGTTCAATATAATGTCAAGGAATTTAAATTTTATCATTATTTACTAAGTAAAATCAAAGTTTAATTTTTGAAATAAAATTTTACTCATAATTTTTTTTTTAAATTAACACTTGAAAAATAATTTTTTAAAAATATTATTAATAATTAACTATTTAGTAATAAATCGGAAAAATAACATTTTCTTAAACTCCAATACTTTGTTTATCGATTAAAATAACTTTTATCAATAATACGTTTTACAGATTAATCGAGTAATTAATAATTTATTTTTGCAGCCCTAACACACACACACACATATACATTTTTATATATATATATACACACACTTATATATATTTATTTACAGACAAAACGCAGAAGAGGAAACGCAGAACAGCATTTTTAAGAAATGCAGTGCTCCCAAAACTGTCTATATTTGCACTTTAGTGAGTGCTGAATTTTTTGTTGTTATGATTACACGAAACATAGATAATTTTATTGATTATTTGTTTGAATGTATGTGTGGTATTGATTAACTTTGTGTATATGTATCTTTCAATGATCGAAGGAGTTACTCATATCATCAAAAAGACACCCTTGACATATGATATAAAATTACTTTAATACTTGTTTAGTTCTTCTTTATGTAAAGCCTACTTTTTACAAAGACAAGGAGATTAATAATTTTTTTACAGATTTTGTACCTTGTGTTTCTTGGCATGTATGGACTGCTGCTTTTGTTTTTCTTGAAAAAAGAAAATTTTCATGTTTTGGAGTATATGATCCCTGCCTGGGTGTTGACATTAGCTCTTCATATCATAGATAAAACGGCAAGTAATTAAAATTTTAAAAATGATTTCGATAACATTTGTCCCTCATTTAATTTCCATGATTTTAGTGATTCATATATATCCTCAAGCCAAAGCCAAAAGACAGGCAGTGATCTACTAAAAGAAGGAGCAGCTGTGAATTATTTCTCATAGCCCTTGTACATGGAATGATTGTATATTATTACATATGAATAAAGCGAACTCAAATCCAACGGAGAACTCTGTAATAGGATAATAACCTTGGAGTTATAATGTCGACATTTCCTCCGTAAGTAAAATTCGTCTAGCAGGAGACGGCATACTTTATGAAAGAGGCTCAGGTAATAATTCCTTACAGAGTAGGCGGATGAAGAAAAGAAAGCCGTGGGGATAGTTTTAAGTTCACTGTGTAGACATCTTGATTTGTCAAACTTAATAGGCGTTAAAAAGGCATCAATGACTCGTAAATACGAAACTACCCCGCTGCTCCGAAATATCATTTCTTAATTTTCTTAATTCAACTATTCTGTTCGATCATTTCCACGTTCCACTCGAGGTGGAGGTCTCGCTGTTGTCCCAAGAGCTTTCATTTTTAAATGAAATTCAAATTTGCCACACATCTTTAAAGTTTGTTCAACTTACAATATCAGTGCCACATCGTATCACCCACTTCATGTACAATAACTATGTCTTTCATGGCAGAATAACTAATTGCAGAATTTCATGACGAGTTCCCGAAACCGTTGGATCACGCCAACACTCTATTTGGCATTTACATGATAGTAGGGGACATGAACGTTCATTTTGATCAACCCCAAAATCCCCCGAAACCAAAATTATTGATCTTTTGGATGTATTTGACGTTCATTAAATAATTGATATAACTACAATATTCAGGCACACATATTTGATTAAGTATGGTATAGACCTGACGATTGCCACGTCTAAACGGCAATCGTAGCAGAAGAGCTGTCCTTGGATTATCTGTGTGTTATATGTGAAGTGAGTATGACTTCCCTCTCCTTCATCAAACTTCCGGACCCTCTCTACTACGTTGCATAAACCGCGACGCCTCCCTGCAAAATCTAAGTGTATCGGTGGACCCTGACGTCTGCCCGACCTTGGATAAGCTGAATAGTAAAATATATACACCCTGTCACCCTACAAAATGTTAAATTAAAACAGACAGCTTCCTAGTATTTATAAAAGAGAATGAGGGAGTGGTCAGGATCCGCTGCATTAGCAACCATACATACATATATATATATATATATATATATATATATAAA
>MUZC01002977.1:453183-495245 GCA_002072015.1 Radix auricularia
TATATATATATATATATATATTGTTTAATAGTAATAGATTAATTCTACCGATTATTTTTCAGATCCCGGGCAGCAAACACAAACACGTTTTTGATACGTTTTATATCATCGACCTCTGCGCCATCCTCTTGTACTGTCTGGCTCTGTGTCTTCGTATCGGGGCTTACTACAACCCGTCTAACCAGGACATGATGGATGTCGCTCGGTTGTTCTTCAGTCTTGACTACTTCGCCTTTACATTGCGACTGTTGCATTTCTGCATGGGCATTGAGATGTTAGGACCTATCGTCACAATGATCTTTAAAATGGTAGAGAGGTTGTTTTGTTTCATTTTAATTTTCCTGTTACAAAACCTACTTTTCATATATGAAAAAGATAAATTTAACATACCAATGACGTTATTGTCAAACTGATTAGAAAGATAACGACTTTGCAAGATTATTTATCGAATTCGAAACAACACATTAAGTGAGCACTTATAAGTATTAAAAACTATAAAAATACGTTATGAAAATTTTAAAATAAAGGATAAAATTTTCCACTTGTTATCTAAATATGTCTGTAAAAGATCATTGATGGTTAGTAAGGTAGCTATTAAAAGGAAAGTAAAAAAAAAAGAATGCTATGATTTATATAAATTGATGTTAGAGTTTTTCAATGTTTATGTAGATTATGAAATATAATATTCTCTTATTCGTTAAAGTCATTGTTAAAAAGACCGACACATAGACGAAGTCTACAGACGATTTTTGATCGAAACAGAAGCCAAAAGTATAAATTTTAATACATGTATTTTCACTAAAGGCGAAAGTAAACAGACCTAGTTTCAAAAAGATGATTACATGTAGCTATTATTAGGCTTTTTATCTCCATATAGACATGTGTGCATTATAGTGGCAGATCTTAAATCGCGTGACATGTCTAGCCCATACATTTAAAACATTTATTTTATGGTGTCCACGTCATTTTTAGGCAAAAATGAAAAATGAATATTATTCTAAACTTGCAACCCTAAAGAAAAAATTGTTTGTAGGAACTTTGGTCTAATCTCTGAAATCACGAACACATGGTGCCAATCAGCTGTAATAGTTGACTTGAGAAATCTGAAAAAAATTAATGCCACCCTTAATTAATAGAATATGTTCTCATCGTTCACATTTTGGCTGAAGGTCTCCCCACGTTCATTGATTTGTGTTCAAAGTTGATTAAAATATACTTTAATTTGTATTTCTACAATTAAACAGTGACAAAATTAGGTATTTTAAAAAGAATTAGTAAATGTAATTTGTATCATATAATATTTCGACAGAGTAAAACATTGTTCAAGTTCCTTGCTATCATTGGAATATTTCTCCTTGGCTCAGTCGTTGCCACTGAGTCGGTTATGTACCCTGAGGCACCTTTGAAGTTCATGGAACTCTATTTCATTTTTCGAAAACCGTATTGGAGTATGTTTGGGGAATTCTTCTTAAGCGAAATAGAGAGCCGAGGTAAGTTGGTATATATCTTGATTTTTATTGTAGTTTTATTAAATTTTAAGGAAATGACTTACTTTTTTTTTTTTTTTTGATGATGTGAAACCACTAAGATTCTCTAGCAAGATTTGAGTGCCTTATTGATTTGTAAATTGTTACATATTAATGTTCTTCAGTCTCATCAACATTTTACCACTAAGGTATATAGCCTTTTCCTGTATCTCTGAATTGTTATTGCCATGATAAAATAGGTCAAATGTTCTAACTTAGTCGTCTGTTTTTTGTTGTTGTTTGTTTGTTTGTTTTTTGTTGTTGTTTTTTTGTTTTTTTGTTTGTTTGTTTTTTTTTTGGTGCAATTGTAAACGTAAACTCAGTGTAAATAATTCTGATACAAATTGTCTTTTAAATCTTTTTTGCAGTATTTCGGCTTACCATTGTAACAAATTGTGTCGTTATTTTGTGAATTATCGCAGTAGTTTCTTCTATTGCTTCTCTACCCTTTAAATCTATTCGTTTTAAAATGTTTAACTTTTATTCTTATAGTTCTATGTTTGCATTAATATGTGACTGCTGAAAAGATTAGGAAGTTCTATATTAACTATGTAATAGATCGAATGAAGTAACTTTGGAAATTTTACATAACTTTACATCAAGAGATTTTGTTCTAGGTGACGACTGTACGAACGATCCTTTATTATACAACAACCACACTGAGATCAGGTGTTCCACTGAAGTAGGGAGGTACTACGGGCCCGTTTTGATGGCGATGTTTGTACTTATGTCCAACATACTCATCTTCAGCATACTGGTTGCCAAATTTAAGTATGTATATATCCAAAATGAGTATGTTTTAATCATATTATCTCAAAAAGTTTATTAACAAAAATTTATTCTCTTAAATATGACTCTTTATTTTAAGTCTTTTAGACTAATGCCGTTACAAATGAAAGAGAAATTTGTTATTTACAATAGTTTCATTTGCATTTTATTAGATTTGTAAATAATATATATAACCAAATTTTCCTGATTAGTTCAAGCTAACCATTAGACGTTCCAATTCTAGACGCTAAGAAATATAATTTGTAGATATTTTTTCCTACTTTTTATATAAATGATAATATCAATACACAATCTTCTCGTAAAAGAAAATTAAACCTTAAAGAAATTATGCTATTTAATTCTCATTTTTCAGCTCTGATATTGATCAAGTAGAGGAGAAGTCGCTGGAGATATCAAATCACCTGAGGTTCAAGTTAACAATGGAATATTATAGGATGATATTTCTACAACCACCTTTATTTTTTGTGTGCATCTGTTGCGGTATATTTCGACACCAAAAAGAGAGTAAGTAAAATTTGTGCTGATTCCTAAAATAATCTTTGCAGCTGTTTACACCATTCATAGTAATTCTTTATCGGTAGTCATTTAAAGAACTTTATTCAAAGGATAAAATGGATCCATTTAATTTTCTGTTTAACGTATAGTATATTGTTTACATTCTTAAAATCGTATATTCTATACTTTGAAAAATTGTATTTGAGGTGGCAATTTTTTATTGTTGTTTGTTATATGGAGTAAATAAATTTCCCAGAAAAAACGGAAGATGAAAAAGAAAGAGAATATTTAATCAAGTTTGAGAAAGATGTTGTTGCATACATAAAACAAAAAATTGATGACGGAAGGTACGAAATAATTAATTCAAATCCTTGTATATACAGATATTTATCCATGTTCGCTTATATACATTTATTTGGTATGAATTTATAAAGAATTTAAATTCTCTGTTGGGTCGATTTAAACTCTTAGCTCGCTGCTCATTTCATCGCAAATTAACATCATCAAGTAGGCATCGCCATAATTAAACTTTTCCGCATGTATTGGAACTTATCCATAAAAAAACCCACCAGCTCGAAGAACTCCACTATTAGATGTTCGAACAAAACCTCAGAGTAGCCATTTAACAGAAATTTTCCTTCTCGTCTCTAATTTCCACGAGGCTTAGCTTTTCTTCGGTTACTGCATAAGCCAGTAAACCTTTTCTGACCACTTCATCAGAATCGTAGCCTTCGAACCACTTTCCGTGTACGCGGTCTTTTACCTACGACTTGGCCCCCAGCTGGGTCATTGGCGGTCGTGTTGGTGCACTGCTAACCCATCTTTTGCCAAATTAATTACCTTGTCAAAATGTGGCAAGCCACAGTTCCTAACGCATACTCAGTTATTAATCTGCCACAATAGCCTACGTCCACAACCTACAAGGCATACTTGAGACGCAAAATTCTATGTTTGATAACAATCCTGTTACATCAAGTTCAGAAGAAAATGCTGCTACACTACAGATCCGCAGTAGAATAATTTGATTCAGATCGAAGAATAAACCAACCGATGGCACCTGCTGTTCAGTAAAGAGAAAGTAAACGGTCATTTCTATTGTCACTAATGGACGAATTACTATGAAGCATAAAGTAGTGCTTTAATTATGCGGGAAAAGGATGAATAGGGAATGCTTTCCAAACTACTTGCGTGTTTAAGTTGTACAAGAAAGTCTAGCTTCACAATCATCTGCGTGAAATGTGCTCAGAATCCACATCTAAAGTGTCTCTGATAAAGAAGTTAGTAAGCATGAGTTTGAGATGTGAACGAAAGACTAATAATTGTCCTCAATCTCGGTAGTGTGAAGGGTGTCATTGATATTAGGCTGATATCTGATTCATACACGTAGTCTAATATATGTGTCATACACGTAGTCGAATATCTTTGTAATACACGTAGTCTAATATCTGTGTCATACACGTAGTGGTCAAAGTGTTAGTACGATGCGGCACCAAAAAATTTAAAATAATCGGTCACGGGTTAAAACCCCGGTTCAAGCACCCCTACGGGTAGATGATGCTCGTTAAAACCTTGGCTGGTAGTTCATCTAGGAGAAGGAACTCCGAATACAAATCCTCCGCTGCCTTGCGGCTATACCTGCTTGGCGGGAAAGGCTAAGGGAGTAAACCCTGAAAGAAAATCAGGAATTGGAGCACCTACAGGCGGTCTATACATAAGACTTATGTACAACCGGCAGCTCCTGCGACGCCAATGGCAACCAAGCTGCATCGACGCAAGTCGTTCCCTTGGTTACACCATTGACGTGGAGAGGGGGGATATGCTGTATGGGCAGCAGCTAATTCTCCATAATACCCGCCCAGGCTTGCATCACCCCTGGAGAGGACACTCCAGCGTCGCCGCAAGGTGTCGACAAAACACGGGAAGCAGCAGTTACCGGTTATAAACCAAAGCTCAATTGACGTAGAGCTAGGCGCCAGGGGCTGCTTCCGACGGTGGGAGAGACTACCAATGTCTCACTGGACAGCTACCGCCCGCCTCAAACTGGGCAGCCCCCAGTCAAATAGGTGCTATCCCGTCATGGCCTGCCTTCTCCACTGGGTGCGTGGAGATTAGAGTACCACTCAACAAGTGGGCCACTAAGTCCTGCACCAAGAAATACAAAAAAGAAGAAGAAGACCCCAGCTCTTCGAATCGCTAGCTGGAACGTGAGGACTATGTGTCCCGGCATCACTGATGATGATCTGCAGTCCATGAACGACACACGGAAGACAGGAATAATCAATAGAGAACTTAAAAGGCTAAAGATTGACATAGCATGCCTACAGGAGACCAGGCTCCCAGACAACGGTTCACTCAAAGAGGCCAATTACACCTTCTTCTGGCAAGGAAGACCGAAAGATGAACCGAGACAACATGGTGTGGGTTCGCTGTTAAAAACACTCTTCTACTACCCATTGAACCCCCGTCATCAGGCACGGAGAGGATCCTCACTCTAAGACTCAGAACAACTGCGGGCCCAGCAAACATCCTTAGTGTGTATGCCCCAACACTCTATTCAACTCCGGAAGAGAAGGACCAGTTCTACGGAGCGTTAGACCAGGCAATAGCCAGCATCCACAAAGACGAGGCAATCTATCTCCTAGGAGATTTCAATGCTAGAGTGGGGAGAGACCACGAAGCTGGCCCACCTGCCTTGGACTATTTGGAAGAGGAAAGTTAAATGAAAAATGGACAAAGGCTTCTGGAATTGTGCTGCTAACGAGGCTTGTGTGTGACCAACACTTTCTTCAAGTGCAAGGATATACATTAAGTATCTTGGAGACACCCTCGATCCCACCAATGGCACCAGCTGGACCTCATTATCACCAGGCGTGCACATCTAGCTAGCGTCCTACTCACTCGCAGCTATCACAGTGCCGACTGTGACACGGATCACTCCCTTGTCGCCAGCAAAGTACGAATAATGAGGAAAAACTCGTACCACACAAAGAAAAAGGGAAATCCACGCATCAATACCTCCTGCATGAAAGACCCTGCGATAGTGCAGCTGTTCAAAGACAAGGTGAAGGAAAGTCTCTCAATGATGTCCCCATGTGTCACCATTGACTCCAAATGGACGCATCTGAGAGACACAATCTATACATCTGCAATACAAGCCTTTGGCAAAAAATCTCACAAAAACACGGACTGGTTTGATGAACATTGGGACGAGATGAAACCCGTCACTGAAGCAAAAAGGAAAGCTCTTATGGCTTACAAGGAAAAGCCTACACCCGACAATTTGCGTGCCTTAAAAACAGCTAAGTCACTTGCCCAAAAGGTTGCACGTAAATGTGTCAATACCTACTGGCTTAAGCTCTGTTCCAGTATACAATCAGCTGCAGACATGGGCAATGCAAAAGTCATGTACGAAAACATCAAAAAGGCAACGGGCCCCTTGACGTCAAAAGCTGCTCCCCTAAAGTCCAAAAGTGGAGAAATTATTCAAGACCAGGCAGCACAGCTAAAACGATGGGTTGAGCATTATCTGGAATTGTATTCAACAGTTACCACAGTCTCCAGCACCGCTCTAGATGACATCCCAGATATGCCACTCATGGAAGAACTTGATGTCGTGCCCACTCAGGAAGAGCTGAGCAAAGCAATTGACAGTCTAGCTTGTGGAAAAGCGCCTGGGAATGATGGAATACCACCAGAGGTTCTAAAGAGTGGCAAGACAGCTTTACTCCAACCATTGCACGAGATTCTGTCCCTCTGCTGGGAACAGGGCTACATCCCCCAAGACCTAAAGGATGCAAATATAGTGACACTATATAAAAACAAAGGTGATAGGAGTGATTGCAATAATTATCGCGGCATTTCACTCCTTAGTATTGTAGGAAAGACCTTTGCCCGCGTTATACTAACACGTTTACAAAGCCTAGCATCCCGCGTCTATCCAGAATCTCAGTGTGGTTTCCGGTCCGGTCGGTCTACCATAGACATGGTGTTCTCCATACGACAGCTACAGGAAAAATGCAGAGAGCAGCAGATGCCACTATACATTGCATTTGTGGACCTTACAAAAGCCTTCGACTTAGTCAGTCGCAACGGGCTATTCCAAATACTGGCAAAAATTGGCTGTCCCCCTCACCTACTTGCCATCATCAGACAGTTCCATGAAAATATGCTTGGCACAGTGCAATTCGATGGAGCTAAGTCAGAGGCCTTCCCTGTCAGCAGCGGAGTTAAACAAGGTTGTGTACTCGCACCAACACTCTTCGCAATATTCTTCTCTGTACTTCTTCGATACGCATTCAAGGATAGCAGTGAGGGAATCTGGTTACATACCAGAGCTGATGGAGGACTTTTCAACACTGCCCGCCTCCGAGCCAAGACCAAAACGACGGATGTCCTAATTCGAGAGCTACTATTTGCGGATGATGCGGCACTAACAGCACATACAGAATCTGGTTTGCAACAACTCGTGTCAAGCTTCTCCAATGCCTGCAAAGAATTTGGTCTGCAAATCAGCTTGAAAAAGACAAACATCATGGCCCAAGACACTCGACCTCCTCCTACCATAAATATCGATAATGAAAACTTGGAGGTTGTGGACAGCTTCACCTACTTGGGATCCAAGGTCTCCAATACACTGTCCATTGAAGAAGAAATAAACAGCAGAATTGGCAAGGCAGCCGCAACAATGGCTAAACTAAATAAGCGGGTCTGGCAAAACACCAAGCTAACGGAGAAAACCAAACTGTGCGTCTATCGAGCCTGTGTCATCAGTACATTACTATATGGGAGCGAGACATGGACCACTTATACATTACAAGAGCGTAAGCTTAACAGCTTCCATTTGAGATGCTTGCGCCGCATTCTTGGCATTAAATGGCAAGAAAAGGTGCCTAATAGTGAGGTCCTAACGCGTGCCAATACCCAAAGCATGTTCTCAATTCTTAGTGAAAGACGCCTGAGGTGGCTAGGACATGTCAAAAGAATGAGCCCCGGCCGCATCCCGAAGGACCTCCTATATGGTGAACTTGCTTCAGGAAAGAGGAAAACAGGTCGCCCACGCTTGCGATTTAAAGATGTCTGTCAAAGAGACATGAAAGCAGCCAAAATACATACAAGTGACTGGGAGTGTAAGGCAGAAGACCGATCTACGTGGCGCACAGTTGTCAAAGAGGGCGTTATAATAGCCGAGGAGCGAAGAATGGAGGAGGCTGCAGACAGAAGACTAGGAGAAAGGCCAAAACATTTGGAAGCACAGAACTCGTGTGTAAAAACTGTGGCAAAGACTGTCACTCAAGGATAGGACTGCACAGCCACTCGAGAAAATGCAACCCAACGCAACGGTGATGCACTATCGTCTCGCGAGACGGAAGGATTCCGAACATGCAATCCTTAAACCTCTCTTTGAGTTAACAATGCTGATCAAATGTGTCTTTATACCTGCTCTTTATTGGTTTTTTCGAACATGGCCATTACGAAGTTCACTTGCGTTTCACGCGTGATGACTTTCTGCAGCCTTCTATTGGCAAACGTTGGTATGTCCACACACATTTCATAGCCAACGTATCACACTAATGTAACGTCACCTTGCCACTATCCTGATACATATGTAAAACTGCATTTTAAAGCACACTCTAATGCACGAACGAATTTAGAACAGGAATTTTAATCCAATATCTATGTATATATACTTTACAAGAAAAAGTACACGACAAATGCCAGTAAGCTTGACGAATGACTTTCGCCAGTGTCAGCTAAAATCACAGTAGTTGGTTGGCAAGCTATGGTGATTCATTGTGCTGACCAGAGTGCGAATGTCTTAAAACCAACAATGCGTCAACCTCCCCCCAGGTTTACTCACGTTGTCCTGATTTCTTGGTGATGTATTTTGTGTCCATCCTTCAATTTCTTGGCACTATCTATATCAAGTTTTCGCCGTATGCTAAGCCCAGGATCGCATTTAGCTATTTGTATACTTTTGAAAAAAAAATTCATTTCTAGTATTAAAAAGAAAACTAAATAGATAATAGATAGCAATCACCCTCGAGAAAATATGTGTGCTTAGAGATTTTAAACTAAAATTGAATATACAAATCGGGTCTTTTTAATCTCATGAGAGAAGTACTTTCATTTTTTGTGTTTTTTTATTACAGTTTTTTTGATGAACTGAACGATTATAAGAAAAGTGGTAAGTATCCTTTATAAAACACTTATGTTAAATGTGTAACTATAAGACTGGAATAACATTATTTTGCATTAACAAATATTTTCGAGACCTGCATGATTCTAAAAGTTTATTTCATTACATTTTAATTATATTATGTGCACAAATCTGTTTTATTTTTTAAAATAATTAAATTAAATAAATTATTTTTATAAAATGT
The DNA here is from genome assembly GCA_002072015.1 of Radix auricularia. Classification (NCBI taxonomy): domain Eukaryota; kingdom Metazoa; phylum Mollusca; class Gastropoda; family Lymnaeidae; genus Radix; species Radix auricularia. The sequence goes on from MUZC01002977.1 coordinate 462,374, forward strand.
GCATTCTAAGTCCAAAGAAATTTTAAAAGAAATTAACCAGAGAAAACAACAAAAATTTTAATGCACATGTCTCTGCACATTTGATCTTGCAAATTCAAATTCACCCGAACAATATCATATAGAGGGTTCTGGTCTTTTGAAAATATTCCAAGGAGGTCCCAAGAAAGGGCAATGGCCAAAAGAATCCCAAAAAGGTTTACTTGATTTCCTGGAAATAAAAAATTCCAAAACATTATCCTAGTCAATTTTTCACAAACTATAACATCTTTCGGGTTGAAACAAACGCTAAAAAAGTAGCTAATACTATTTTAAACAATGCTGGAGAAGGGATTTTTCTAAAGTACCTTTTCTTTTGACTCAGGTATTTTATCAGCGATTTGTATTTAGTAATTATTAATTTTTTTTTTTTACTTTCAAGATTATTGATTTTAATTGACTATTATTGTAATTTAGAATAATTTTCCTTGAATAATAAAAGTGGGAAATTCGTTTTTGAAAATCGTCTTTAAATACTCATTCGAGTTTCAAATTATTTGTTTTTTTTTAAATGGTGTCACACTTATTGTCAACGCAGTTGTGATAAAAGAGAACTAGTAATTTTTGTTTTGTTATAAATAATATATAGGCTTAGCATGTTGGAAATGAGTATCTATAAGTAATCAGAAAGTAAGCTCAAACTTAGTTGTAATAAAGAATATTATCATATAATAATTTATTTCGCATGTCTATAATGTTAATGCATCTTAATCATAACTTTCACAACCTGAACTAATAACAGGAAGTTATTATGTTTATTTTTTAGAAAATTTTAAAATAATTGAGCGTGGCTCCAAGAAAAAAGAAAAAAAAGAAGACCAATTAAGCAATAAATAAAAAAAGTTATTGCCAATGTAGTTTTACAAGCTTATTGTGAGAGATGATTTAAAAGCAGTAAGGGAAATGTCTTTCAGAAAGCAAATGTTCTATGACTTTAGATTAAAATGCCCATGTATTTTCTGTTATATGTAATTTAAATCTTTCTTATAACTAGTTCTCCTTTTGTAAAATATACAGAAATCTAGAACAGTTAGTGACGTAACGATTATGTGTGTGTGTGTGTGTTTGGGGGGCAGGGGCGGATTAAGACTGCACGGGGCCCCAGGCTGCAACAAACGGGGGCCCTATCCAGCCAGTGTCTTTTAAAATAAAACGATTGCTAGCAGCTGATATAAGACTGTAACTAAATATTAATAATGAAAAAATAAGAACATGAAGAAAATTTCCCCTGTATGTTACAATTGAGTGTGAAAAGAAAAAAATTAAACACACATTCCACCACTGGGAATCAATCCCGACACCGCTAGCATCACTAAACTATACTCTTCCACACGGACAGCATAGCTGATCAAAATTGATAAATTTTAAAAACATAAACCATATTTTATAATATGTTCTCTTAGTGAGCCAATTAAATCAAGTTTAAAAAAATATTAAGTCCGTCAGGTCTGAATAACGATCGGTTTAATAGAAAAGATTTATAAATTATTTAATTTATTATATTTTCAAGGGTTCGTGCAAACATTTGTAGACTTTATTATAAAATATAAAAAGTTTGGGGGCCCCTAAACCGTCGAGGCCTGTGACTTTAGCCTGTTCAGCCCCCACCCCTTTTGATGCTTTTTGCCCTAGGTGGAATGCTTTTTAGGGGCTGCATATTTCTCTATGTTATTCATCCACAGAGAATACTACTTTTTTAAAAGTTGAAATTTGTATTAAAATAAGTAATTAGAAAAAATGAACTAGCGCAATATATTTTAATTTATCTACCACCAAAAATTCCAGCACATTAGAGGATTAAAATTTGTATAATACATCTGCTACTAAACTTAAAAACAAAGAGGCTTAATTAAAAAGGGAACATGGCGGTGATGTGATGTTAACTTAATTAACTGTTCAAATTTGACAGTAACACTTTTTAAGAAGCGAAAACACATGTACCTTTTTTTTTGTGGGGTGTGGGGGAAAATTTATAATAAAGACTCAAAGACGTAGTTTTCAATGTCAAATCTTCGCTAAAACAGAAAATGAAACATATATTTTTTTTCGTGATGCTCCAAATGATCAAATGATACAAACCTTGCAACTATGTTTGGTCCACTAGAACGTTGTTGCGCATTCTTTCAGGATGTTTATTAAAGCTTTTAAAAGACTTAAAGAGCAAACCAAGGGGTAAAACACATGGATAAACACAGGAATCTCGCTAGTGACGATCAAACATTTCTTTTACTTACTTAAAATATTAATAAAAACGGTTTAACTTTCTAAAAACGGTGTATGTGGATATATGTAATATATAATTTTAATTAAACCTTGAAGTCAAAGTACGTGATAGCGTTTTATTGGCGATGAATGCAAATATGTAACCATGTTCTGTAACAAAACAGATGAAAATAAAGTTTTATTCTTTATAATTTGGAATTACCTTAGAAATTAATATGATGTAACAGATTTGGGAAAAAGATATAATTTTCGTACAACAGCTTATGTAAAATACTTTGAATGCCAGGCCTGAGGCCAGATTCTCAAAATTTAAGTTAATGGAAGTTTAAATAGGATAAATGCAACAAATAGAAATGTATATTTACTTGTGCTATTAAGCATAACATTGCTGACAGTATTTATTTATCATAGTTTGCGCCTTTTTGGAAAAAAAGAATATTTCAATTTTCAATCATAAAATAAAAGCTCTTCTTACTATTTCTAATGTACAAATTTCTGTGATTTTAATTATTTCTTCCTATCATATATTCTTACTTCCTTAAAGAATCAACATATTTTAATATTTTTTTTTTTGGGGGGGGGGAGGGGGATGGCTAAGATGGTTCCTGCTCCGAATGGCACATATTCAAGCTACGCCATTGCTACAACATGTAAATTGTATTGTAATTATTTTTTTTGAAAGTTGGTATTTTGGCTTGTGTTAAGGCGTTTAAATACGAATATATTAAACATTGATTAGCATATTTTGTTTTCAGTCCAAAGAACAAGTTTAAAAAAAATTCAGAGCAGTTTGAGGTAGATTGAATTTTTTCTGTTTATAAAATTGTATGTGTGTTTATGTATGCCTTTGTGCCACGGCACTTTTCTATGTGTGCACGTATGTCTTTATTTATGTCTCTATGTAGGTATGTCTGTCAATATATATGTATGTATGTATGTATTTAAGTATGTATGTATGTATTTATCTTTGGTTGTATGTATGTATGTATTTGTGAGTGGATTTATGTATGTAGGTATATGTGTATGTCTTCTCACTACATGGGTGTAAATTCGTTACTGGGCGTCTATTTACTGTTATGGCAAAACTAACACACAAGGGACGTAACAGAGATTCACAGAAATTAAACAAGTTTATTGTAAAATTTACCAAAAAATTTAAAGTTACATCAATGTTTATACAAGTAAATGCTAAACAATCCAATTTAGACCCATTCTACGATTTTCTAACAATACTTTCCTTCCAAACAACACTATGTGAGAAATACTTATATATCATGAGATGCTCTTTACATTTTCCTTCTTCCGATCACCCAAGCAATTAGAAAGAAGCTTCGTAAAGGATACTATTTGGGAACAAATAAAAACTAATACCCAGTTCCTACTATCAATCATGCTGGCCTGTCATGTTAGTTCTAGATGAGTTGGTCCGGGAAATAAAGTAAACAGTGAAATCAATTTAATGTGTCATACTGCGCGTACAGTAACATTTCCATCATCGAGAGGACGATTACGAGTGTATAATACATGCAATTAAATACGTAAAGGACTTATAATATATAAATATTAAACGTAGCCCACCACGACAATCAGCATGTGGTGTTTAAAATCTATCTACAAAAGGTGCAAAATTTGGATATATAGAAAAATCTAAACCATACATTATTTAATTATAATTACATAAATGTAGAATATTGCAAGTCACATTAAAGCTCACCCTTAAAAGACTAGAATTACCAGTCTAAGTATATGAAATATGATTTTTTTAAAAATAGCTTTTATTATTTTTAAACATTTATTAATGTTGCATTCGACATTTTCAGTGAATTAAAAAACTTGACGAAAATGCAAGTAAAAGCAGGTAAGGGTCTGAATGTTTTTGATAAAAAATTTAAATAAGATGCTATAGCTTTCAGATAAACAGAAAAATATATCTGAAGATCCGACAGGATTTGAATTGACATTATTATACCAACCAAAATTTAGAATAATATTTTATCAGAAGAATAGCTTAACGAGAAAGCTTTGTGTATAGAGGCGATATGGGCCATTCATATATAACATCCCGCTGTTATGGGGGTGGGGGGGGTCGAACATTTGCGATGATGTGTGACGATGGGGGATAACGTCGTTTAAGAAATGTTACGTCTCCCCAGAAACGAGAAACTTCTAATATAAATTCTACTTGCATATTTGTGATTGCTTAAAATTTATGTGTGGTCATTTGACAAGGATTTACGCATGTTAGATAAAGAGTGCAGCCTAAAACTAAATACATACATAAATTACAAAAGTGTAAATTGGAGCACGCTTATTTCTAAATAGAAAGCACCGATTTGAAGTAATGGGTATCAACGCTTGTTACTTCATATTGGAGTAGAATGTAAGTTTTTTTATACGACGTGTGACGAAAGGGGGAAAGGAGGTCATAAAATAGGCCAACATCGCTTGCAGAGTTCGAATCCACACGAAAGTGAGGATTTCTTCTCGGGGCCTGAGGAGTCCCCGAGTCACCCAGCTCCGAATGGGTACCATAACTAGACAATAGTTAGGCGGCTGGGGTAATGCGTGGAACCCCTATAGCCGTGGCCTGTGACCGCTGCATCACTTGCCAACAGATCATCTCTCATGGTCTGTGGACGCCATTATCTTCTGCATAGAAGGAGCGTCTGTATATCTAAGATAAGATAAGATATTTATGGACGGTGCCCAAGGAAAATAATAGTTAGTACATGTGCAATGACCTGCTAATCTGAAATTGCTAGGCATAAATAAGCTTATCTAGTTCTCAAGTTAAAAAAATAGATGGGTCGTTTCAGCGTAAAAACCGAGAGAATGTAATGCCTCTTGACAATTACATTTGGCAAAAGTTCAATAAGAGGCACCAATAATTCCCTTAAAGCAACATTGTTTTTTTTTTAAATATGCGAAACGAATTCTATGTCTGCCATAGGCAACTCAGGACATTTATCGATTAGAAAGATATTTTACAGCAATAAAGTAAAATATATCATTTAAACATTTCTTGTAGGCCTTGGGATATTCAACAGTTATGATTGCATGATAAAATATAAATAAATATTTTAGTAAAGTTTCCTTTATGTTCATGAGATCTATGTTACTGATGCGAAATTGATCCTTGGGACATGATGTTACATAACTGAGACTGCATTTACGAAATCTGTAATTATTTTGCTATTTACTATGAAACTATAGCGTTGATAAATGACGTCATTTGTACAATTCTAGCCAATTTGCAAGGAGAATTTAGAAATTAAAGAGTGTATAAGTGACCATGAAAAAAAACTTAATTTTTGCAAAGCTTTATGTTTTTCTTGGTTGAAACGATTAAATGTATTTGAAATTTCAAATGCATCACAAGCATACTTTAAAAAAAAAATTAAAACCAATAATTAATATTTTATTTATACTAAGAAATTATTTTCTTAAATCAATTTTGCTTTCGAGAAATATAACATATCATTTTCAGTTCCCATTGAAAGTTTACGAATATATTACATTACACCAAGACAAATATTTGACCGCACCTTGGGGTTGCTTATATTTTTGGTCTTAAGACAAAAGGACATTTGAAACGATATACAGAATTTTTTAAAAAAAAATTCTTTCAAGAAAATGTCAAGATGTTTTAGAAGTTGGAAGTGATAGCTATGCGCAATAGAGTCTAAAATCTTGTCTTAATTTACATTACAAATTGAAGAAAAAAATCCATAATTTTTAAGGAAGTATATTACAAAGAAAATTTTCACTATAAACTGCAGCTAATATCAACTTTAAAGTATCTGCCTATATTTAGAGTTTGAAAAATTAATGCAATCTTAAGTTATATAAACAATATCTTATCTTATATTATATTACTATTCATAGAAGCTCCTTCTACGCAAAAGATTCTTTGTTTTTGTACAGACTTGCTGTTTTTTAAGTTGTAAATGTTAATAGATGTTTCCTTCAATAATTGCCTGATATTGATTTAGGAATTTCATTCTATATTAAAAGTTGAGGAATATGACTGAATTTATTTTCAATTTAATAATGTTAGCTGTCAAAAAAATTGGATGACATTTTTGTCCACAGAGTTTTTTCATTCTATGTTATGTCTTAAACTGTAATTACAATGTATATTTTCCGTTTCCATGTTTTCCATTTCAATTTTATTAAATTAATTTAAGATTTTTAATTTTAAAAACATTGTGTCAAATGTATTAGAAGTTAAAAAGTCGCCTAAACGATATATTTTTAATACTAAAATTAATTTTTCATTCTAACATTTGAACAGATGGTGATTTACAAACCATAAAAATGCTATTACAAAATATTTCACCATCAAATAAAGGTAAGTAATATCGGGAAGTTTTATTTCAATTTTACGAATACATCAAATGACCTTGGGGCGTTAGCTTGATTGTTTGCTTGTCAAAAAATTTTGAAATGATAATAACCAACCTCCTTTTTGAGGCCACCTGTAATTTTGACTTCTTTTTATAAGATATATAAAAGTGCTATAACAATTTTCTACCTATCTTAATCGATGGATGTTGACATATCTTATTTTTAAAGTTAAAGATGTTTGAAAAAAAAAATAAACAAAAAAAAGTTTTTGGGCTACTAATTATTGATTTATCAACAAAAAAGTTATACGGACACCTATAATTATTTTTCGACTAACTACAAAAATTCAGTTATAAGCAATTAAAAAATTTTCTGTCATTTTTGTAATTTAAGTTTCTTAATAAATGGGATTTAAACAAGTGTACCAGGATATGTATAGATATTTAATACGTATAAAATTAAATTATTTTTAAAATTGTTATTATTGGAATAAAAACGTTTTTGTTAGCACCCCTTATTATCGGCCAATAAGCTACACTTATATGAGTAACAAGTGATGTTAAATCGCAATTACACTAATTCGCGCCTATTCAAATATGACCAAAGTTACCGTTACTTAACAGTGTCATAATGTATGTGTATCTGAGTTCCAACAGTCCTTGTCTTAACTTTTGAGTTTAAAAAAATATTGTAAAATGACACTGTAGAACAGACGCAATAGATTTTTCTATAACTTAAAAAAAAAACGCAGTTTAAAAAAAAAAATATAACTAAAAGAATATATTGAATTTCTGTCTCTTTAGAGTAGGCAAGTAGGCATCACATTAGCCAGTAACGTAGACAAACCAGAGCGTTAACATTTTCTGGAAGTAGACATGATCTCATTTGTATTAAGAAACTAAACAGTTTTTCTCAGGTAACAGATGTTGGCGGTAAACAAATACTTTTTTTAAAAAAACTGCTTGAAATAGGAAAACGATGATTATTAAGTTTACACCAAATGAGATAATTCTTAATTTTTTGGAATGGAAGATTCATCTTGGTATCGCGTCAGCAGAGCCTCATTACTATGTACTGCATCTGATTCCTCTGATTTAATATTTATCTTCTGTCCAGAAGGGATGACCTCTACGTGGTTGGACCGGCGAGTAGGGTTGTGGAGAAGACCACGACCTGAAACCGACAAACCCCTGGCTTGGACAGCCGAAGACCGTTGCTAGGCGTTAGGTGCTAGTCATATATCATTACAGTCGCTGTACGGATCTTAGGCAATGCATTTAGATGCAATGCGATGATGAAAACCAAAGTACCCGTTGAGGGTCGGGTTACTCCGAAGCGACCGTTTCGTCCCCCTTAATTAACTAGCAACGCTGTTAAGCGGTTCCGGCTTAGGGCCATAAGTGCCAGCACGGAATAGCAAAAAGTACCGCTAGAAACGCTTTTGGTCGCCAGCTCTGAGGAAACCTTCTGGTGGGGGTTAAACCAGGCCAGTAATGATCCCACGCTTTGCGGCGATCTAAACCATTGAGACTCGTAAGCTCAGCCGTGGTGGCGCCAGAGTGATACTATTTTGATAGCGAGTCACGTTAGGAAATCCTACACTTATCTCGAGAGTCACACTTAGTGGGAGGCGTTTTCGACCTAGTGTCCTGGACGCCCAGGCGGCGCTTGTAGCAGCGACCACTACGGGGGTGGGGCTTCTCAGTCTTTACGTCCCTTAGGGGGCCAGAGGGCTGATGGGGTTTTCCAGGACGCCCCATGAAGAGTGCAGGCTTGGGACTGCTGATTTTCTTCCACATGTAGGAATAGCCATCCTCTGTACTTGACTTGACTTGACTACCATTTAACCCATCGGTAGGTAGTTGGGTCACCATCGTTAACTGTTCAATATCTCACACCATTTGTCCGGGTCCTGTGATGCCTTTTGGGAGTCAATAAATGACAGGCTAATCCATTGTTTAATGTCTTTATCCAATCTCTTAATCTGTCTGCCTCCTTTTCTTCCTCTCTAGACTGTGCGTTGCATTATGGCCTTTGCGAGACCTCCAGATCCGGCCACGTGTCCATACCATCGTACTTTCTTCTTCTTGGATGAGGTGAGAGGGTCCTTCTGGGGACCGTTGATAGCAGTCATTTTGTTGCGGACCGCTTAGTTTGTGATTTTCTTTGTTTAGAAGATGATGTTTAATGTCTTTATCCAATCTCTTAATCTGTCTCCCTCCTTTTCTTCCTCTCTAGACTGTGCGTTGCATTATGGCCTTTGCGAGACCTCCAGATCCGGCCACGTGTCCATACCATCGTACTTTCTTCTTCTTGGATGAGGTGAGAGGGTCCTTCTGGGGACCGTTGATAGCAGTCATTTTGTTTCGGACTGCTTAGTTTGTGATTTTCTTTGTTTAGAAGATGATCAGTATCTTTCGGAAACACCTCATTTCCAGCAAATCATTCACAAACACACAAGAAGAACTGAGATCGCATTGGTCGAATCATGATCACAGAGAGTTTCTTCTTTTACCAAACGTGTTTTAGTTTGCCCCATAGCTGCGGTTGTCTTGTCCATTCTGGCAAAAAATACCGCAATTCGCAGTTAGCTTATTGAAAATATTTGCTCAATTATCCGCTTATATGCTTAACTTTAACTATGGTATAATAAGGCTTTCATTTTTAGCGTATGAACATCTACATAAATAATAATTAATCCAAACGAAAAGTATTTAATTTTAAAAAATAATATAAATTATAAATAAAATGGATACACATATTAAAATTATTATCTTGTATTTTAATGTAATTTTCATAGATCAAAATAATTTTAATCTACTAATTTTGAAGATTAATTATTAATTAACACCCAAAAATTATTTTTTTATATAAGAACAGATAAAATACTTTAGAAACTTTTAAAAATAATGTGCTACCAACACTATTTAATTTTAATTAAACTTTCAAATCAAAGTACGTGAGAGAATTTTATTGACGACGATCCAACACATAAGTCAATCTTCTCTACAAAAACAATTGAATAAAAAGTTTTTTTTTCATTAATTTGAGATAACCTTAGAAATGTATTTGATGTTACATTATTCGGAAACAGGACTATAAATGCCAGGTTTGGGAAAAGCCTATCGAAGATTAAGTAAACGAAAATTTGATTACGCTGAATAATGAATGCATCAAATTTAATTAATCTATATCTAATTTTGTAATACAATGCGAAAGCTTTCAGGTAAAGAGGAAAATATATCCGAAGATTAGGCAAAGTTTAATTTAAACTACAAAACCAACCACAATTGAGAATAAGATTTTATCTAAAGCTTTGATTAACGAGAGTGTATACTGTGTAATGACACAGGACTTCTTTTATATTCGAAGGAGGGCGCACATTTTTTTATGTTTGACGATTGGGCGTGGGTGGTTAAATAAATGTGACGTATTCTCAGAAACGTGCAACTTTAAATATAATTTCCACTTAATTATGGGATTGGTTACAATTTATTTAAATGCGTTTTACGTGGCTTTACGGGTTTTACGATATTAGTGTGCTGAATACATACATTTAAGACAAAGATGATTTGAAACATGCTAATTTTTAAATAGAAATTACATTGTTTGCTGCGAGTTGCTTTCAACGCCTTCTGATATCACATAAGAGGGGGGGGGGGTCTACGTTTTTTGTGACGAACGACGTGTGACAAGAGTGGTAGGGTTCCAAAATTTTCCCAAAATCGCTTGACATGATATGAAAAGACCCCTCGGAAAACACAAATTTTGAACACGAGTATTTACAATATATATATATATATATAACATGAACGTATTAGATGGGTTGATAAACAGTAATAATATAGACAAGGAAATAATTCTCTATAATTATTTTTCGCAAAAGCTCCACTAGAGGCACAGCTGTTTCCATTAAATCAATATTTCTTTTATAATGTATGAAAACGAATTCAATTGTCAGCAATGAGCAACTTTTTATCCAATAGAGAACTATTTTATAAAATTAATGAAAATGCATTATTTAAACAGTTATTTCGGGTTTCGGGGATATTTAAAAATTATAATTCTTTAATTTAAAAATAAAAAAATTGTTTAGTACAATATTACTGTATCTACATAAGATCTATGGTACTACCGCATCAAGTTCCTTAATGATGATACACAACTGGAACCTTGGTACATGATGTTAAGCTTAAGTGAGGCCCCATTTATGAAATCTATAATTATTTTGCCAGTAACCAACACAATTAAGTATTAATGATAAATGACATCATTTGTACAGTTCTACCCAACTTTTTTAGAGATTATAGAACTTAAAGAGTGTATAACACATATTGTAAAGATTTCATTTTTTTAATAAGAATTATGTAATTCTTAGATAAAAGGACTGTATTTTTTAAGAAATTCGATTGCATTGCGAAAGTATTTTTTTTTTAAATATGAAGATTCTTATATGTATTTTTAATATTTATTAAACACTTTATAAAACATATTTTTGTGTTAAAAAATATATTCTATTGCTCTCAGTGCCCATTACAATGTTACTTAACCGAAAATTAAATTATGAAGCTATATCCTCACACAAAGACAAATATTTGAGGCACCTTGCGGTTGCTATGATTTTTGTTCTTAATGTCTAAGGTCCTCGGAAAAAAAAAACTATGGCTGTGGAAATTAACAATTAAATTCTCGATTAATCTGTACAATTTTTTATCAATGAAAATGATTTTAAATGATAAAATGGCGATTGAAATTAAAGAAAATTTTTTAAAAAAATATTTCGATTTATTAATAGATAATTAATTATTAAAAGATTTTTTTTTAAAAACACATTTTTCAATTTAAAACAATATTTTTAAAAATGTTAACTTTAAAATAAGATGTTTAATAAGGAAAATTGACTTAATTCACCATAAAAAATTTAATGCATTAGCCTTATATTGAAATTCTCATATTTAAATATACCTGTTAACCCAATAATAATTTCCTTATTAAATACTATAGTCAGGGCACAAAATATAAATGGAAACAACAAAGGAAATAAGTAATTATGAGATTTTAGAAACAATTTCAAAATCATCGATTAACTAATCGTTTATTTCCAAAAATTAACGATTAAATTTAAATTAATCGATAACAGTCCTAGAAAGTACACAAGGAATTTTGTAAAAAAGATTTATGCATAACAATTTTAAGATATTTCAGAAATTTGAAGTAATAGCTATTCAGTCATGAAAACGGACTTATTTCATATTCAGAAAAATTGAAAAAATTTATCGACAATTTTCATGAAATATTTTACAACGAAAATTTGTACTATAAACTGCAGCTAATATCAAATTTAAACTATCTGCCTACTTTTAGAGTTTCAAAATTCATTACAATCTTAAGCTACATAGACATATTTTATATTATATATTTTATTACCTTTTATAGAAGCTCCCTCTATGCAAAAGATTCTTTGTTTTGCACAGACTTGCTATTTTTAAGAGTTTTACATGTTAATAAAGAGTAGATTTTATTCAATAATTGTCTGATATGGATTTAGGAATTTTATTCTATATTCATTCTATATACGACTGAATTTATTTTCAATATAAAAATTATAACTGTTAACGGAGTAACAGGTCAAAAAACACTTTTATCAACAGAGTTTCTTAAGTCTATTTTATCTTTTAAAAAAATAATTACAATGTAATTTTTCAGTTACATATTTTAAGAATTTTTCTTATTATTAAATTTAGGTTTTTCAAATTTTTAAAAATATTCTAGAAAGTATTACAGGTTAAAAAGACACCAAATCAAATTTTTTTAATTCCTTTTTTCAACTGCAAAAATGTTTAATCTATTTTTTAACAGTTATTAATTTAGAGAGTACAAGAGAGTTAATTAAAACGTTCTCACCATTATTAATAGGTAAGTTATTTTTAAAGATATTAATTCCATTTTAAACATTTTTAAATTAAGTCTGCTTTATTATTTGCTTTCCGATAAAATTGTAAAATGAGTTTTTCCGACTTTTACAGGGGCCACGGATTTGAAATTTTGCAAGCAGACTTGTGCCGATAATAAAAATGATGTATCGAAATTTCACATCGATTTAAAATACTGTTATTAAATTAATACATTTTTAGTTTATCTATATGAAGCATGGTATTTGTTTTATTTTTGTTTTGTTTTTTTCTAGGGTGTCGAAGTGTTTAATATATTAAAACACATTTTAACACTGTCCAGTGGCGTCGCTAGGGGTGCGGAGGGGGCGGACCACCCCGGTAGACACCATCAGGGGGATGACACCAGACCATAAAATTCTAAATATTTCCGTTATTTGGCACTGGAAAACACGGAGGAGTTCTATGGATTAAATCATGAGGGGGTGACACCATGAGCTAGCGCCCCGGGTGACACCAATCCTAGTGACGCCTCTGACACTGTCCTGTTGCGCTGTGCAGTGTGTATTATATTGACCATTCTTTTTTAAAAATATATTCACAATCTGAAAAAATGTATGCTAATCTTTCGCATGGTGCACATGTTATTAAACATGTTTGTGTAGCACTTTTCCTTATCAAATCGCGCTGAAATTTAGCAGGCACATTGCTTTTTTACAATATTTTTTTATATTTTAAACATTTTTTAGGATTGAAGTATGATGCTTTTGATAAATTATAATATTTTGATTTTTAGTGCAAATCAATGTTTTTAACGGATTTTTTAGAAAAATAAAAATTATATCAAATAGCACCAAACAAAAGCAAATTACAAGACTATGTAATAAGAATTGATACTAGGTTAAATACATGGCGTCATAATAATTTTCTTAACGTTTACTTCACACTTTACTTAGTTTATGACACAATTTGGACAAGTATCAATACTGTTTACATAAGCACCTTATCACATACACTATTTGGGTAATATTACAAATTAAAAATTAATCTTGTATTAACTTAAATTAATTGCGTCCTTTACTTTAAAAAAAAATATATTGATCTTTTTTTCGATTTGTTCGTTAATGCGGAAGCTAACGGAACTGGAAATTGTAGGTATGGAACTTTTCAGATTGTCGCAAAAAAAGAAATGTTGCGCTGATCAAGACACTGGTTATCACCATGTTAGATAAATGTAAATTTGTTTGCGACGAAAAAAACAACTTTTAGGTTACTGATTACTGACACTTTTTAAAAAATGTGTCTGCTTAATCAAGGGGAAATTTAATCGATCATTATTCATTAATTATAAATTTTTACTTTTGCAACTAAAATGCGATCCCGTTAAGTCACGATTCGTTATTCTGCAAAATTTGTCAAGTCGAAAAAAATTCAATGGCTTCCGAGCTGTGTGACGTAACAAAGCAAAACTTTCTGCTATGCAAGAATAATGGTGAGAAACTATGTCAGTTAAAGTGATCATTGCTGAGCAGCTGGTTAATAAAGAAATAAGAAAAAATTTTTTTTAATGAACTTAAATATAAAAGGCTATAATTAATGATCAAGTGGTTCAACAGGTTCTTGGAAAGATGGATAACTCATCAATATCCCAGAGAAGGGATTACCCTGCTGTCAATCTTAGGAAAGGTTTTGAACCGTGTACTGCTTAACCGGATAAAATAAATGTGGCAGACCCTTTGCTGAGGGACCAAAAAGCTGATTTTCGCACCAACAGAACCTACACTGACCAAATAGCGACACTGCGCATCATTCTAAAGCAGTCATTAGAGTGGAACTCGCCGCTCTATGTCAACTTTGTTGACTACGAAAAAGCCTTCGACAGTGTGGACAGGCAAACCATGTGGAGATTGCTAAGGCACTATGGGGTGCAGCAGAAGATTACGGATATAATCAGAAACATATACGAAGGGATAAACTGCCGAGTTGTCCATAGTCAGCAGGCGACAGATGCTTTCCAGGTGAAGACTGGTGTGAGACAAGATTGCTTAATGTCCCCTTTCTGTTCCTGTTAGCCATTGATTGGGTGATGAAAACATGTACACCGCAAAATATGAATGGAATCAAATGGACCTTGTGAGATCACCTTGATGATCCCGACTTTGCTAATGGCCTTCCCCTCCTTGCGAATACCCAACAACAGATGCAGGAGAAAACAAGCAATTTCGAAGCTACTTCTGCTAGCATAGGTCTCAGCATACACAAAGGGAAGAGTAAAATCCTCAAGTTTAATGCAACCAGGACATCACCCATCATGCTTGAAGGAGAAGCTCTTGAAAAGGTGGAGAGCTTTGTTTACCTTGGCATTTTTTGTAGATCAACAAGGTGGTACAGATGCTGACTTCAAAAAATTTTTTTAAAAGATAGGAAAAGCAAGAGCAGCCTTCTAGCAACTCAAGAATGTTAAGGTCACCAAAAACGTAGGCAGCAAGTTAAAAGTGGTGCTTTTCAACGTTATGGTGAAAACTGTGCTGCTACATGTAGCTGAGTCATGGAGAACAATGGCGGTAAACCTGACCAGAATTTAGTACTTCATTGACAATTGTTTAAGAAGGATTCTAAGAATTCACTGGCCGGATAAAATCAACGACCGGGAACTGTGGCAGCGGACGAAACAGAATCCCACCGAGGAAGAAATTCTTTAAAAGCGGTGGAATTGGATTGGTCATACACTAAGAAAACCTGCTTTTAATATAACAAAGAAAACCCAGAAATTAAACCCATAGGGTAAACGGAGAAGAGGAAGTCCAAGAAACACTTAGCGCCGAGATTTGGAGGCAGACACGATGAGAATTGGCCATGAATGGAAGATCCTGGAGAAGCTGGCCCAAGATAGAGATGCCTGGAGGTCTTTTGTAGTTGGCCTATGTCCTAGAAGGAAGTGCAGATGCCGACGATAATTGGTCGATGTCCCTCATGGACGAGAAGGCTCAACAGCAAAAGATTTGTCTGGCATACAAAGAATTTTTAGCATAAAACTGCTTGAGACAAGAAAAATTATGTTAATTAAGTTTCCACCACGTTAGAGGATTCTTTGCTTTTCGAAAGGAAGTTGAATGTTAGTAGCGCGTTAGCTCAGCCTCTTTACCGTGTAGAGCATCTGATTGGTCTGCATTAATAGGCCATCCGTAGTTAGCTTAAAAATAAAATATTTATTCAACTCTACACTTGCATGTTTAACTTATATTGCTCTATCATTATTCGTAATTATTTTAACATATGCACAGACCAGACAAACAAATAATTATTACCGGAGGGACCATTTTGTAGGTAATTACAAAAATAAATTGTTAACAACGGGAAGGACGAAAAACTTTACATATTATCTTATATTTAAATGTAATTGTATAACTCGTTTCCATACTGTTGTATGGTGATATTTATTTGCCAGCTTTCTGTTTTCAGTTCTAAGAACAAGTTTAAAACAAATGGAGGGCAGTTTAAGGTAAATTGAATAGTTTCTGTCTACAAAGTGATGTGTGTTAATGTTTGCTTGTTTGCAAAGGAATCATTTTATGTGTGCGTGTATGTCTTTTCTTATGTATTTTTCTATTCACGTCTGTATATGTCTAGCTGTATGTACGTATGTATTTATGTATGTTAGCATCAAAAGGTTTCGTAAAATAAACAGTGATATTAATTCAATGTGTTATTACGGAATACATCACGCACAATAAAATCACTATTTACCAGAAGAAGATTGCTGGTGTATAACACATACAATTACATGAGAATACGTCAAATAAACAGTGATATTAATTCAATGTTTTATTAAAGAATACATCACGCACAATAAAATCACTATTTACCAGAAGAAGATTGCTGGTGTATGACACATACAATTACACGAGAATACGTCAAATAATTAATAATTATCATATCTGGCCCCGCACATCAAAAAGTAGCATACGGGTGTTAAAAATATCTCAATAAAATATGCAAAATTTGAATATTCAGAAAAATCTAATCGATATATTATTTCATTATAATTACATAACTGTACACTAGGGCAATTAAATTAAAGGTCATCCTTAAAAGCCTGCAATTGCCATTGTGAGTATATAAAATATGTAAACAATTTTTTTAAAAAATCTTTACACATTGATTAATCTTTCATTCCATATTTTCAGTGAAATAGAAAACGTGACAAAAATGAAAGTAAAAGCAGGTAAGGATCTGAATGTAAAATTATTAATTTATTTTTAACAAACAAATATCATGCTAATGCTTTTAGATAACCAGGAACATAAATACGAAGATCAGAAAATGTTTAAATTAACACTACAACAAAGACCACAATTGAGAATATGATTTTAACTGAAGATTTGTTTAACGAGAGTGAATGGGTCGTTTAAGAAATATGGCGTATTATCATAAACGTTCAAAATTAAATATAATTTACAGTTAAATAAGTGATTGCTTAGAATTTATTATAATACATTTTACATAACGTTATGCATATTCAGATACTAGAGTGCAAAATACATATAAATCTATATGTGAAAAAAGTGGTCGCATTAGAAAGGAGATTTAAGTTTTTGTGATTAACGACGTGTGCCAAAAAGGGTAATAGGGTCAAAATATGGCTCCAGTCGCTTGACGTCATTTATGAATTTTTTTTTTTATTTTTTTTTTGTTCTTTAGAAAAAAAGAATGTAATACATCTGCAATGCCCCTATACTCTGAAACGCTAAGCAAAAGTAAACTTATTAAGTTTTAAGGTTATATAGAAAATTATAATATTAGATTGGTGGATGTTGCGTAATAGGACACATAAACAATGCCTAGTTATAATTACATTTGTATAAAGCTAAACCAGAAGCACCGCTGATTCCCTTAAAACAATATTGCGTTTTTCAGTGCATTCAAATCGCATTTATTTGTATGAAATACGCAACTAAGGACATTTGTCGGACAGAAACTTATTTAAACAATTAAGTAAGGTACGTCCTTAAAACATGTTTCGGGACCATCAACAATCATAATTACTTTATGTAAAAACAAATAAATTGTGTAACAATATTCGTATATCTACCTAAGATATATGACACTACCACACCATGAACTAAAATACTGATATGCAATTGTTCTTTGGGACATGATGTTAAGCTTAAGTGAGGCTCAACTTACGAAATGTCAAATTATTTTGTTATTTACTATGAAATTTAAAATTAATAATATATGACATCATTTGTACAATTAAACTATGAATCTATAGCATTACAACAAGACAAATATTTGACGTACCTTGAGGTTGCTACGATTATTATTCTTAATGCACACAGTCATTGGAAAAGAAATATATTTTTTTTCAAAGATATATTCAAAAAAAATCGAAAAATATTTATTAGGTTTCACGCGATAGCAATGCGCAACACTATCATGAAAACGGACTAAATTTTCTTTAAAAATTGCAACAATAAAATTTTCAAAAATATTTATGACAAACTAGCAAACCCGGTAGTGCGTTGCAACGATCTCAGTAAAAATGACTATTTAAGAATCCACTGAGTGATATGTTTTGAAAACATTCATGCCAGAAACCCACACGGAAGTGTCCAAGTTTTATAGCAAATTTATAAATAAAATAATAATTTAAAAACTTTAAAAAAAAAGGAAAACAATGACATTAAAGGGCCAGGCTCTAAAATGAGTGATTATTTGTACTCAAGCTATATTTCTCAATCTTGTGTGAAATTGATTGGGGATTTAAATTATTGACTTGCATTACAAAAAACATTTTAAGACGCATGACCGAGGAAATGAACATAAAGAGTTCAGTTCCCTATAGTTAATATTCATAGACTCTTGAGTTTTTATGTACTAAGATTGGTAAGATCCGTTATTTTATCAGTAACTTAAGAAAGCACTAATTTTTATAAATTGAATATAAGGAAAAATGACATTTAAGGGTCCTTGTGCCCATTCTGTGCAAGGTGACGATTTCAAAAACTGTTAATTTTAATTCAGTTTCATTATGAATATATACTACTAGATTGTTAAAAATAAAATTGGGAAAATATGTTAAGCATATACCAAAAGCAGACAGTCGGGGCCCCCGGCCCAGAAGGAATTGACGTTAGAAGTTTAGTGCCCTATAGCATTTTAATATGGGCTACCAAGATTTTATTTACAAATTTTGTTTCAGATCAATTCTTTTACACAAAACTTTATGCATACACTTATTGAAGCAAAAAAACAACAACAAACAATTACATGATTATATACAGTGCAAGATGTAAAGTTGAAAACAACAGTTCATTACAATTTGCACGATAACATATAGATTTGTCATTATTTGTCAAGACCATTACAGTCAGCATGGGCAAACATCTTAAACATTTACTGAAAAGTTAGGTTAAGACCATCAATTTACCAAGTTGCTAGCGCTTAAACCATTTTTAAATAGCTCATATAAGAAAAAAACGACATTAAAGGCCCCAGGGCCCATTCAGGGCAAGATATAAAGTTTAAAACATCTGTTCATGTAAATAAGGATAATAATGGATACATTTTTCATTATATGTCAAGACCTTTTGATATTTGAATCGGATAATAAAATCTAAAACGATTCCGAAAACAGGTATTTTTGGCCCCCAGCACCGAAGGAGTTGCCATTAGGAGTTTAGTGCGCTATGCTATTTTAGAAAAACTTATCAACAATTAATATACAAAGTTTGGTTAAAAACCATAAATATAGCGCTTAAACTAATTTTTATATACCTCATACAAGCAAAAAATGGCATTATGGGCCCCCGGCGCCCCAAGTGTTATTAAATTGTTACTTTTAAAATTTCTTGACTTTATTTCGAATGTTAAAAACTAATACTATCGTATGTCAAATAAACACTATCTAATCTTATATCAAGATACCTTTGACAGATTCTCCGTTTATGCAAAACGTTATTCGCTTAGGTCTAGACCTGCGTTTTTTAGAGGTTCAAGTGTTAATAGTTAGTTGTTTTTTTTCAATAATTGTATAATAAAAAATCTATAGGTCAACACAGTAAGAAAACAAAATTAAAAACACAGTTTCTTCAGTCTATTTAATGTTTTTAGACTTTATATTCAATGCAAATTTTCAGTTACTATGTTTTTCAATTGTTATTATAATATTTTTTTTTAAATTTAAGTTTTTCAATTTCAAGCAAAGTGCAAAAAGTATTAATGTTTAAGAGGCACCTTACCTATATATTTATTTCCTTTAAATTTTAAAAAAACTGTAACCATTTTTAATCTAACATTTTACAGACCGTGGTTTAGAAAGTGAAAAAAAGTTAATAGAAAAGTTCTCACCTTCATTAAAAGGTAAGTGATATTGGAAGACGTTAATTTTTTTTAAAAAAAAATATTTAAAAATAAATCTACTTGAATGTCTGATTGCCAAACAATAAATGGATTATTTTTATCTTATTTCTACTAATGCTATCGAGCTAAAGGTTGAAAGGCGAGATTGTACTAATCGTGGAAATAATATATCAAAATTTCAAATGGATTGAAATTAATGTTATTAATTTTTTTTTTTTTAAATTAAATGCGACATAACAGATTTCTTCACGTAAATCACGCGTTACTTGGTTAAAGTAACAGTTTGGAGAAATATCTATACCTTTTGCAAAAGCACTATTTCACTTACGCTGTCTGGTAATATTACAATATAAAATTAAACTTCATTTGATTTCATCCTTTACTTTAAAAAATATATTCTGCGTTTTATTAGTTGATTGTAATGGAAATTGTAGATATGGAACCTTTCAGCTGATCACTCCAAAAAATATTGCGATAATCAAGACTTTGGTTATCACCCTGTAAGAAAAACTTAATGATTTTTTTAAACAAAGAAAAACAATTTTTACCGCATATTTAATCAATTAATGTTTGCTAATTTTGACGCGTTTATAGACACAACTATAGTGCGATCCCGTTACGTAACGGATTGTTATTTTAAGACGTTGGTCAAGTGCCATTATTATCAACGTCTAGTAAATTGTTTTACGTAACACAGAAAATTCGTTCTAATATGCAAGAAATGAGAGAAAAAGTAATCATTGCTGAGCAGGTTACTAATGAAGAGATAAGAAATGCAATTTAAAATGAAACTAAATATAAAAGACCTTAACTAATGATTCAAAATTTTCTACAGGTTCTTGTAGTTAACTTTCGGCTTACAATAATCTATACTAATAAAAGCCCAAGCCCTGACTCACTGACTCACTGACTGACTCACACTATTTTCCAACTTCCTGTGTATCTAGAAGCATGAAACTTTGGAAAGTTGTTGCGACGAAAATAAGCGAAAATTAAATTTTAAATTTACACTCATTGGGAACTTGGCCCCAGAAACCTTTTTTTTTTCGAAATAAAAGCTTATATTTGAATTAAAAATTAATAATTCTCCTATTTCCCGTGTAGGTAAAAGCATGAATTTTAGGAAATATTTTGAGTATATGCTTTCAACGATAATTGGCAAGGAGAATGATAAATTTCCTACTCATGTAAGCCGGGGTTCCAAAAAACGTTGTCTTCCTTTTATGAGCTATATAAAAATTCAAAATCAGTAGAATCATGAAACATTGGACATTT
Source organism: Radix auricularia (assembly GCA_002072015.1). NCBI lineage: Eukaryota > Metazoa > Mollusca > Gastropoda > Lymnaeidae > Radix > Radix auricularia. The sequence goes on from MUZC01002977.1 coordinate 483,511, forward strand.
TTTGAATACACGTTCCCGACGAAAATCGCCAATAAAGGACGTTAAAATTTCCTCTCATGGGGCGCCATTGGCCCAAATATTATTTTTGCTTATATGAGAAACCAACTCATCACTAATTCACCAATTTACCGTGTAGGTAGGAACATGAAAACTTGGGTAGTTTGTGGGTACCCTATTACGGTTAAAATTGTTGCAAAAGAATTTTGAAATTCTAAATCATGGCGGCCGGGGCAACAAAACCGTTGTTTTTCCTAATATGAAGTATACAAAAATCGAAAAAAAATGCTCATATTTCCAGTGTAGGTAGAAGCATTAATCCTTGGAAAGATTTTGATTACACGGTCCTGACGATAATTGTAAAAAAGAATGTTAAATTTCCCGCTCATGAGGGCGGGCCACCCCAAAAAAACCTCTGTTTTTCCTAATATGATCATATTAAAAATAGAAAATCACTCATTCTTCTAGGTAGAAGCATGAATACATGATAATTTTTTGAGTACACGCTCTCGACGAAAGTCTGCAAAAAAGAATTTTAAAATTCCTTTTCATTGGAGGGGGGGGGCTGGGGGGGCCAAAAATAGTTTTTTCTAATAATAAAAACCGACTAATCAATAATTCTCAAATTTTTCATGTAGGTAGGAGCATAAAACTTGTGGGAGTTGTTATATACCCTCTCACGATGAAAATTAACGTAAAAGTAATTTTAAATTCATACTCATGGGAGCCGGGGCCCCGAAAACGTTTTCTTTTTTCACTTAGGCGATAAAAAAATTTGGACTCATCACTAATTCTTCCCTTTACGGTATACGTAAAAACATGAAACTTTTGGAAATTCTTGGTTACCCTCTTACGATGGAAATTTGCTTAAAATTATTTTGAAATTCACACTGATCGGGCCGGGGCCCCAAAAGACGTGTTTTTCCTTTATATGTGCAATGTAAAAAATTAAAAATAATTAATTATCCTATTTCCTGATTGATAAACGCCTGAAACGTTGGTGGGTTGTTAAATACACTTTCACGATGGTCGCAAGTAAAATAATAATAATTAAAATATCCCTTACTGGGGACCGGAGGCCCGAATGTAGCTTTTTCTTACACACCCACTCAATCACTCAATCTGCAGTTTCCTGTGTAGGAAGGGGATTGAAACTTTGGGAATTTGGTGAGTAACCTCCCGCAAAAGGTAAAAGACGAAAAAAATATTTAAATTATCACCTGGATAGGATTATGTGCTATATGCCTTTAAACTTTTTGTTTTGCTTTTCCGTGTGACACGTTAGACAGACAATATGGTTTAAGTTGATATATTTAGTATATCCATCATGATTCAGATTAAATATATAGGTGTTTTGAATTGGTGTTACGCGGGTTCTCAACGCAAACTAAAATACTTTCTTGGCACTGCATGACGCAGGTAAATTGCAAGTTTTCTTATATAAACATTTAAAGTCTGTATTTTTTTATGGTTCGTTTTTTTTTTATAAATGGGATTAAAAAGTGTAAATAGATTTTTAATGATATTAATATGTAAGTAAAAATTAATTCAATTTTAAATAGTTTTTAAAGAAGAGAAAACATGTTTCTATTAGAACCCTTTATTATCTCTCGTATGTTACACTTATATGTGTACATAATGTTGATAATCGCAAATCAACTAATTCGCGCTTACACAAATATGACCCAACGACCGCGACTTGACGAGGTCACAGTGTATTTGTATCTAATCTGCAAAATCCCGTGGTTTAACATTCGAGACGCAAACAAAAAATATTTGTAAAATCATACTGTAGCGCTAAATTACGATATTTTTATTTATATTAAAAAGAAAGTAGATAGTTAAAAGTATAAAATTTATAGAATATACTAATTTGCCGTCATCTTATAGTAAACAAGTAGGCATCACATAAGCCAGTTATGTAGACAAACTAGATAGTTTATATTCTCTGGAAGCAGACATGATCCCATTTTTATTGACGATATCTCCTAAGGAACTAAACAGTTTTTCGAAGGTAAAAGATGTTGCCATAATACAAAGAATTTTTAGCACAAAACTGTTTGAGACGGGAAAAAATTATGTTAATTAAGTTTCCACCACGTTAGAGGAGTCTTTGCTTTTGGAACGGAAGTTGAATCATAGTATTGAGGTCAGCTCAGCCTCTTTACCGTGTACTGCATCTGACTGGTCTGTAGGTCATCCGTAGTTATCTTAAAAATAAAATATTTATTCAATTCTACACTTACATGTTTAACTTGTGCTGCTCTATCAATATTCGTAATTATTTTAACATATTCACAGACAAACAAATAATAATTACCCGAGGGAAAAATATGTAGGTAATAATAAATATAAATTATTAAAAAAGGGAAGGATGAAAGATTCAACATATTATCTGATATTTAAATGTAATTTTATAAAGCGTTTCCATACGTATATCGTTAAATATTTATTTGCCACAATTCTTTTTTTTCAGTTCTAAGAACAAGTTTAAAACAAATGGAGGGCAGTTTAAGGTAAATTGAATAGTTTCTGTCTACAAAGTGTCTACAAAGTGATGTGTGTTAATATATGCTTGTTTGCTAAGGAATCATTTCATGTGTGCAAGTATGTCTTTTCTTACGTATTTTGTATCTAGATTATTGTAAATTTTAAATAAAATTTTAATCGTAAACGTGTATAGTGTATATCAGTAAATGTTATCAGCAAAACAATAAAATTACTCTTCTTAAACAGTTCAATTTGGACCACTTCTAGAATCAACTATCATTACTTTGCTTCTCAAACATCTGTATGTTTTCTATTTGATAAATACTCAAATTTAATAGGATGCTCTTTACATTTTTCTTTTTTTAATGAACCAGGCATTAAAAACGAAATGTCCAGTTGGTTATTACTTTTGAATAAATGTAAATAAATTCATTTTCCTTATTTTTGTAGAGCATCTACGTAATAGTTGACTTTTAATTTCTCATACTTAAAGCAAAGGCGTCTTTAAATCAAACATTACTTATATTTTATTATGCATCAATCTATGGTTAGGACACTCGCTATCCTTATTTCTGTCTCTCAACGCATGTCATTCCCTTTTGTGGGCTTAGTCTCTCATAGTTTGTCCTCTTAACCCACTTGTGGGTGAATTTGTCTGCGTCCTATCTTCTACCTAACTCTCTTGATATTGTTGGCCAAATATATGCAGCTAACATTAGAGAATGCCTCATGTCTAAGAGAAATAAAATGTTCAGTCTTTCATTCATTAATACATGCCAATGTTCAGTTACTCATGTTTTCCCGGTAGCACCTAATAATAGTCGCGTCCAAAGACAATAAAAATATCGCCGCCACGTTTTTAACAATGCGGGTATTGTTATACACAACTGTACTTCCCTTACCTTACTAACCCAAGTTCCCATTGCTGAGGGGTGGTGGGAAGATGGAATGCCGGAATATTTCGTTTCAGGGCATTGTCACGTTTCAAGTACGATCCGTTATCTCTACCTCCCATCATGTAACCTATCAAATATATAAATTATTTCAACCCAGGTCATCCACACTTTCAATGGTTGAGGCTATCATCATACAAAGGGTTTCGGGAAATAAAATAAACAGTGAAATTAATTCAATGTGTTATTAGGGAATACAGCACGAACAATAAAATCCCTATTTACCAGTAGAAGATTGCGGTGTATGACACATACAATTACATGACTATACTTCAAACAGTTAATAATTATCATACATGGCGCCACACATCACAAAATAGCATACGGGTTTTAAAAATCTCTCAATAAAATATGCAAAATTTGAATATTCAGACAAATGTAAAAAATATATTATTTCATTAAAATTACATAAATGTACAATAGGTTAAGTAAAATTAAAGGTCACGATTAAAAGACTGGAATTGCCATTGTGAGTATATAAATATGTAAACACTTTTTTATTTAATCTTTACACATTTATTAATTTTCATACAATATTTCAGTGAAATAGAAAAAGTGACAGAAATGCAAGTAAAAGCAGGTAAGGATCTGAATGTAAAATTATAAATATATTTTTAAAAATCAAATTAGATATCATGCTAATGCTTTTAGATAACCAGGAATATATATCCGAAGATCAGAAAATGTTTAAATTAACACTACAATACCGAACACAATTGTATGTATGATTTCATCTAAAGATTTGTTTAATGATAGTGTATGGGTCGTTTAAGAAATGTAGCGTATTATCAGACAACTTCAAGTTTAAATATAAAAAAACACTTAAATAAGTATTTGCTTAGAATTTATTTGAATACGTTTTACATTATGTTATGCGTTTTCAGATACAAGATTGCAGAATACATAGATGCGGAAAAAACAGATTGGATTAGAAGGGAGATTTATGTTTTTGTGACTAACGAAGTGTAGCAAAAGGGGAAATGGGCTCCAGTCGCTTGACCTCATTTATGGATAGGCTTTTTAGAAAAAAAAAGAATTAAGTACATCAGCAATGCCCTTATACTTTTTAACGTTATATTGAAAATTATAATATTGGATTGGTGGATGCTGCATTATTAGATGGATTAGACAATGCCACTTTATAATTAATTTTTGTATAAAGCTCGACCAGAAGCACCGCTGATTCCCTTAAATTAGTATTGCTTTTTTTAAAGTGCATGCGCATCGCATTTATTTGTATGCAATTGGCAAATAAGGACGTTTTCGGATAGAAAACTATTTTATACAATTACGTAAGGTACGTCCTTTAATCATTTTTCGGGACATTCAACAATCAAAATTACTTTATGTAAAAATAAATAAATTGTGTAGTACAATATTCCTGTATTTATCTAAATCTATGGTACAACCGCACCAAGAACTAAAATACTTATAGGCAATCTAATCTTGGGATATAATGTTAAGCTTAAGTGAGGCTCTACTTACAATATTAGTAATTGTTTTGTTATTTACTATGAAAATCTAGAATCTTTACTAATAAATGAGAAAATCTTCAATGACTGACTGATTCATCACTAATGCTCAACTTCCCGTGCAGGTAGAAGCATAAAACTTTAGAAAGTTGTTAGGTACCCACGAACAACGAAAATTGGCAAAAAGTAATGTTTAAAAGTTCGCTCATGTGGGTCCGGGGGGCATAAAAACTGTTTTTTCCTACATCACTAATTCTCCAACTACTCGTGTAGGTAGAAACTTGTAACTTTGTAAAGTTGTTGGGTACCCACTAAAGACGAAAATTTGCGAAAAATACTTTAAAAATCTCACTCTTGTGGGGCCGGGGGCCAATATTATTGTTTTACTTATATGGGCTTTATAAAAAATGAATATCACCAATGTTCCTATTTCCCGTTAAGGTAAAAGCATGAAACTTTGGGAAGTTATTTGGTACCCTCTCACTACGAAAATTAGTGAAAACTAATGTTTAAAATCTCGCTCATGTGGGGCCGGGGGCCCAAAAACGTTTTTCCTAATATGGGCTCTATAAACATTTAAAATCAATTTTCCTATTTTCAGTATAGATAGCAACATGAAACTGTGGAAGTTTTTTTAGTACACTCTCCCGAAGTAAAAATTGCTAAAAAAATAATGTTAAAACTCCCTCTCATTGGCTGCTGAGGGCCCAAATATAGTATATTTCATATTAAAAAACGACTCATAACTGATTCTCCAATTTTCCATGTAGGTAGGAGCATGAAACTTTGGAAAAATTTTAAGTACCCCCTTAAGACAAAAATTGGTGTAAGAGAATTTTGAAATACACTTTCTTGGGGCCTGAGATCCCCAAATTTTGTTTCTTATATAAGCTATATAAAAATTGAAAATCTATAATTCTCTTATTTCTCGAATGAGTAAAGGCATGCAACGTGGGGGGGGGGGGGGGGGGTTTGTTAAATACACTTCCTAGTTGGTCGATGATGGAAACTTATTTAAAATAACTCTTACTAGGGGCCTGGGGCAAAAATATAGTTTTTAATGCACTCACTCACTCACCCAATCATCAATAATTCTCCAACTTCCCGAGTAGGCAGGAGCATAAAAATATGGGAAGTTGTTGAGTACCCTCTAACGACGAAAAGAAAATTTAAAATTCCAATTTATGTGGGGCCGGGGTTCCAAACACTATTTCTCTTTATCTGTACAAATTAAAAATCACTCATAATTGTCCTTTTTTCGAGTGTTTAGAATTTTAAATTTTAGGAAGTTGTTGAGTACACTTCCTCAATAGTAACAATTGAATATATATTTAATTTATCACTTACTGCATGCCGAAGTCGCCAGTGTAGTTTTTCTATTTAATGAGCCATAAAAAAAAATACTGCTTCTCCTATTATATGAGCAGGTAAAAATCATTATATAGTTGTTTAGTAACATCCCGCGATGATATTAAGGAAAATAATTATATTATTTTTAAAAAGTCAGCTCATGGGTGGCCGGGGAACCACTTTTTATGTATCCTAAAATGGGCTATATAAATCTAAATCAACACTAATTATCCAATCTTCTGTGTAGGTAGAAGATGAAAATTTCGGAAAGTTGTTGAGTATACTACCGCGATTGTAAGAGGCAACAAATATTTAATTCTTTCTCACTACGGAGACGATTGCCTAAATATAGGTTTTCTCTCATAATTAGCTACATAAAATGACTAATTTCTCAATAACTGAAATCCTAAATACCGCTGCAAAAGCGCGGATCAATTGCTAGTTGATAATAAATGACATCATTTTTACAGTTCAACCCAACTTGTTTGGAAACATAGAAATTCTTGAGTGTATAACTAATCTTGCAAAAATAAAAAAAAACACTTACTCTTTGCTAAAGTTTATGTACTTCTTGATTGATAAAATTTTATTTGAAAAGACTTTCGATTGCATTGCGAGCAAAATTACATATTTTTTAAAAATGATTTGTTGTTTATTTTTTCACCAGTTTAAAAAAATAATAATTTTGCGTTCCAAGAAAAAAAGTCTATCACTCTCCGTGTTCATCAAAGTTCCATAACAAAAAATTAAATTCTGAATCTATAGCATAACACTAAGACAAAACTTTGACGTACCTTGAGTTGCTATGATTATTGTTCTTAAGGCACGAGGTCATTGGAAAAGACATTATGATATTTTCCAAAGAAATATAAAATATAATTTAAAAGATATTTCCTAGATTGAACGCCTTAGCAATACGCAATACTATTATGAAAACGGACTTTATTTTCTTTAAAAAATTGCAAATAAAAATGTATCCAAGATTTTTATGAAATATATTACAACAGAAATTTATCTATAAACTTCTACTAACATTAATAATTTTGAAATATATGTCTTTTTCGAATGATAAAAAATACCAACGTTTGACACGTATACCTTTCTTATCTTATATTAAGTTACCTATTACATTCTATTTGTTTGCAAAATGTTATTCGTTTTTTGTCTAGACTTGCGTTTTTTAGAGGTTCAAGTGTTAATAGTTAGTTGGTTTTATTCAATAATTATTTTATAAAAAATCGATCTGTCAATAGAGTAAGAAAACACTTTTATCAAATCAGTTTTTTTAGTCTATTTTATGTTTTAGACTTTGGACTCAATGCAATTTTTCAGTTACTATAATTTTCAATTGGTATTATTATTTTTTTAAAAATTTTGGGTGTTCAATTTAAACTTTAAAAAAAATCAAAAAGTATTAAAATTAAAGAGACACCTTACCTAAATATTTTTCTTCCTTTTAAAATGTTTTTAAACTGTAAACATTTTTATCTTACATTTTACAGACAGTGGTTTAGAAAATGAAACTAACTTAATAGAAAAGTTCTCACCTTCATTAAAAGGTAAGTAATATTGGAAGATGTTTATTCTTTTTTAAAAAAATATTTTCAAATAAATCTACTTTAATGTTTGCTTGCCAAAAAATAATTGGATTAATTTTATCTTATTTCCACGAATGCTATCGAGCTGAAGGCTGATAGGGGAGATTGTGCTAATCATGGAAAAAATATATCATAATCTCAAATCGATGAAATCATTGTCATTTAATTAATGTGTTTTTAAAAAGACAATGCGTTACAATAGTATTCTTACCGTTAACTTCACACGTTATTTAGTTTAAGTCACAGTGTAGAGAAGTGTCAATATCATTGCAAAAACTTTCACTTACACTGTCAATAATATTACATTTCAAAAAAATATTCGCGTGTTTTAACTGATATTGATTTTGTCCTTTACTTCAAAAAAAAAATAATAATAAATAAAATAAAATAATATTAATAAAAAAATAAAAAATCTGCGTTATGTTAGTAAACGCGGAAACTTACGAAATGGAAATTGTATATATGGAACCTTTCAGCTGATCGCACAAAAAAAATGTTGCGATGATCAAGACATTGGTCATCGACCTGTAAGAAAAACTTAGGGAGTTTGAAACAAAAAAATATATAAAAGTTTTTACCAAACTGATTAATGATTTCTTAATAAAAAATGTTCAGTTAATCAGGTAAATATTTAAACGATTAATCTTGACTAATTTGTTTACGCATTTATAGATACACATACAATGCGATCCCATTAAGTAACGAAATGTTATTTCTAGACGTGGGTCTAGTGCCATTATTATCAACGTCTACAAAATTGTTTTATGTTTCACAGAAAATTCGTTCTAATAAGCAAGAAATAAGAGAAAGAAACGATGAAAGTAAAAAAAATAATCATTGCTGAGGTGCTGGTTAAAAAGAAATAAGAAATAACTTTTAAAATGAAACATAAAATTAAAAAACAATAATTAATCATACAAAATTTCTACGGATTCTTGTAATTAATATTCGGCTTACTATAAGGCATTAGTTTTAAACAATTAACTGTTTTACTAAAATTTAAAAAAGTTCAGTTATTTGTATATATTTGATAAAAAATGGAAAAATAGCATGTTGGATTAGAAGGGGGATTTATGTTTTTGTGACTAACGAAGTGTGGCAAAAGGGAAAATGGGCTCCAGTCGCTTGATTTCATTTATGGATAGGCTTTTTAGAAAAAAAAAAAGAATTAAGTACATCTGCAATGCCCTTATACTTTTTAAGGTTATATTGAAAATTATAATATTAGATTGGTGGATTCTGCATTATTAGATTGACTAGACAATGCCACTTTATAATTAATTTTGTATAAAGCTCGGCCAGAAGCACCGCTGATTCCCTTAAATTAATATTGCTTTTTTTTAAGTGCATGCGAATCGCTTTTATTTGTATGCAATTGGCAACTAAGGACATTTTCGGAAAGAAAACTATTTTATACAATTAAGTAAGGTATGTCCTTTAATCATATTTTGGGACATTTAACAATCATAATTGCTTTATGTAAAAATAAATAAATTGTGTAGTACAATATTCCTGGATGTACCTAAGATCTTTGATACAACCGCAGCAAGAACTAAAATACTAATAGGCAATCGAATCTTGTGATATAATGTTAAGCTTAAGTGAGGCTCTACTTACAATATCTGTAATTGTTTTGTTATTTACTATGAAAATCTAGAATCTATACTAATAAATGAGAAAATCTTCAATGACTGACTGATTCATCACTAATGCTCAACTTCCCGTGCAGGTAGAAGCATGAAACTTTAGGAAGTTGTTAGGTACTCACGAACAACGAAAATTGGCGAAAATGAATGTTTAAAATTTCGCTCGTGTGGGGCCGGGGGCCAATATTATTTTTTTTACTTATATGGGCTCTATAAAAATTGAATATCACCAATTTTCCTATTTCCCGTTAAGGTAAAAGCATGAAACTTTGGGAAGTTGATGGTACCCTCTCACTATGAAAATTGGTGAAAACAAATGTTTAAAATCTCGCTCATGTGGGGCCGGGGGCCCAAAAACGTTTTTCCTAATATGGGCTCTATAAACATTTAAAATCAATTTTCCTTTTTTCCGTTTGAGTACACTCTCTCAACGTAAATATGCTAAAAAAATAAAGTTTAAAACTCCCTCTCATGGGGTGCTGAGGACCCAAATATAGTATTTCTCATATGAAAAAAAAAACGACTCATAACTGATTCTCCAATTTTCCGTGTAGGTTGGAGCATAAAACTTTGGACATTTTTTAAGTACCCCCTCACGACAAAAATTGGTGTAAGAAATTTTGAAGATCCCCAAACTTTTTTTTCTCATATAAGCTTTATAAAAATTGAAAATCTATAATTCTCTAATTTCTCGAATACGTAAAGGCGTGCAACGTTGGGCGGGGGGGGGAGTGTTGTTAAATACACTTCCTACATGGTCGATGATGAAAACATATTAAAAATAATCCTTACTAGGGGCCTGGGGCAAAAATATAGTTTTTAATGCACTCACTCACTCACTCAATCATCAATAATTCTCCAACTTCCGGGGTAGGCAGGAGCATAAAACTATGGGAAGTTGTTGAGTACCCTCTCACGACGATAATGATATTTAAAATTCAAAATTATGTGGGGCCGGTGTGCCAAAAACTATTTCTCTTTATCTGTACATATTGAAAATCACTCATAATTGTCCTTTTTGCCGAGTATGTAGAACTTTTAACTTTAGGAAGTTGTTGAGTACACTTCCTCAATAGTAACAGTTGAATTTATATTTAAATTATCACTTACTGCATGCCGGAGACCCCAATGTAGTTTTTCTATTTAATGAGCTATTAAAAAAAATAATGCTTCTCCTATTATATGAGTAGCTTAAAAAATCATTCTATAGTTTTTTAGTAACAGCCCGCGATGATATTAAGGAAAATAATTATATTATTTTTAAAAAGTCCACTCAAGGGTTGCCGGGGGCCCAACACTTTTTTTTAATCCTAAAATTGGCTAAATAATTCTAAATCAACACTAATTATCCAATCTTTCGAGTAGGTAGAAGCTGAAATTTTTGGAAAGTTGTTGAGTACACTACCGCGATGGTACGAGGCAAAAAATATTAAATTCTTTCTCACTACGGAGATGATTTCCTAAATTTAGGTTTTCTCTCATAATGAGCTATATAAAATGACTAATTTCTCAATAACTGAAATCCTAAATACCGCTGCAAAAGCGCGGATCAATTGCTAGTTGATAATAAATGACATCATTTTTACAGTTCAACCCAACTTGTTTGGAAACATATAATTTCTTGAGTGTATAACTAATCTTGCATAAATTAAAAAAAAACCTTACTATTTGCTAAAGTTTATGTAATTTTTGAGTGATAACATTTTATTTCAAAAGACTTTCGATTGCATTGCGAGAAAATTTATATATTTTCTTTTATGATTTTTTGTTTATTTTTTCATCAGTTTAAAAAAAAAAGTAATAATTTTGCTTTCCAAGAAAAAGAGTATTTCCCTCTCCGTATCCATCAAAGTTCCATAACAAAAAATTAAATTGTTAATCTATAGCATAACACTAAGACAAAACTTTGACGTACCTTGAGTTGCTACGATTATTGTTCTTAAGGCACGAGGTCATTGGAAAAGACATTATGATATTTTCCAAAGAAACATAAAATATAATTTAAATGATATTTCCTAGATTGATCACCTTAGCAATACGCAATACTATCATGAAAACGGACTTCATTTTCTTTACAAAATTGCAATTAAAAATGTATCCAAGATTTTTTATGAAATATATTACAACAGAAATGTATCTATAAACTTCTACTAACATTAATAATTTTGAAATATACGTCTTTTTCGAATGTTAAAAAATAATACCAACGTATGACACGTATACACTTCT
>MUZC01002977.1:497749-508191 GCA_002072015.1 Radix auricularia
CATCACTGGATCCAAGATTTCCTATTGGGTAGGGAGCAAACTGTAATAATTAATGGTTCTAAATCTACACCAATAAAGGTTAACTCAGGAGTTCCACAAGGAACTGTCCTAGGTCCCTTACTATTTTTAATTTATATAAATGACTTACCCAACAATATCTCAACAGGAACTAAAGTTAGGTTATTTGCTGATGATTGTATAATCTATAGAACAATCAAGTCAGAACAAGATAGCAAAATTTTACAAAAAGACTTAGATGAATTAATAAAATGGGAAACTAACTGGAGTATGTCCTTCCACCCAGAAAAATGTCAACTGCTAAGAGTAACAAAGAAAAAGAAACAAATAAATTCAAAATATTTCATTCATGGAAAAGAACTAACCCAAACTAAAGATGCGAAATACTTAGGAGTCATAATAAATGAGAAACTATCTTGGAATCCCCATGTAAATGAAGTTATTAAAAAATCAAACAAAACCTTAGGCTTTATAAAAAGAAACTTTTACAAATGTAACAAAGATATAAAACTAAAATGCTATCTCACCCTGGTGAGACCTACACTAGAAAATGCATCTTCGGTATGGGACCCATCCACCAAAGAAAATATTGATAAGTTAGAACAAATCCAAAAAAGAGCTGCCAGATTCATTACTGGAGAATACTCAAAACTGACAAGAGTAACACCATTAGTTAAATCATTAAACCTTGAAACACTAGAGGATAGAAGAACCAAGAGTAAATTAGTAATTATACATAAGGCAATTAATTCTAATTTAGAAATACAACACAAAGATAACCTAATACAACCCTCAAATAGACATAAAGACAAAAACACCTTTCTTATTCCATATGCAAGAACAAACACATACAAGTTTTCTTTCTTTCCGTCCACTATTCGGGCGTGGAATGGGTTGCCTGAAGAAACCAGGAAAGCCACCACTTTATCATCTTTTAAAACTCTAGTAAGAATACAGGACTAAACACAAACCATAGAAATACGTAGGACGCAATAATCTTCTGTACAGAAGGAGCGTCTGTAACATATAAGATAAGATAAGATACATGGTTACATAGATTGTTATATGTTTACATATTATTAATGATTTGGTCCTTTATGTGTAACAAACTTTTTATGATGATTAGGGCTCAGACTAATTAATTATATTAATTAAATGTAATACATTTACACAATCTGACTGTAAACTGTCTGCAGTCTACTGTCAGTGACAATGTTGGGAAAAGCCTGGCAGCAACACAAAAAAAGTATTTCTTTTTGAAAATGAGCATGTTTCAAATTAGTTTATTTTCATCCAAGAATGTAATTATTTTCTTTTAAATTGTCAATCTAAAAAATTCCCATATGTTAGTATGTTAGGCAAAATCCTTATAAATCCCTAAATTCCCATTTTAAAAAGTTTGGCTAAAAAAAAAACACGATTCGGGAAATTTCTTACGACTTCTTAACAATGCGTGATTCAGACCTGACAGTCTTAATAATCTATAAAAGTTGGCTCACTTAGAGAATATAGTATAAAATATAGTTTATATTTTTTAAAATTTCTCATTTTAGACAAGCTCCGCTGGTCGTGTAGAAAGGTCATAGGCTTCTGATGCAAATGGTGTCGGGTTCGATTTCCAGCGAAGGAATGTAAAAGTTTTCTTTTCACACTCAATTTTTAACACACCGGCGAACATTTTAAACAGTTATTTTTTTTGGTGTTCGTTTCTTTTTTCACTATTAATATTTAGTTGCAGTCTTATATTAGCTTTGAGCAATCATATTTTAAGGGACGCTGGCTGGATAGGGCCCCCGTTTGATTGCAGCAAGGGGCCCCGTGCAGTCTTAATCCGCCCCTGTGTCCCATCGTCATGAAATAGTTTGTGACCGATGAGTACCCTTCAAGAAGGGTAACTGCTACTATTTTCTCCATTTAACACTAAAGGGGCGCCGGGGGCCGATAATGTCATTTTTTTGGTGCTAAAATTAGCTATATAAAAATTAGTTTAAGCACTAACTACTTGCTATATTGATAGATCTTAACCAAATTTTGCAATTATATTCTTGATAGCCAATATTAAAATACCATAGAGCCCTTAACCCCTAATAGCAGCCCAATCGGTGCTGGTTTATAGCTGACTATACCATGTATTCGGTCGTAATAAAACTTTTGCAGACTATTGCGTGCACTCCCAGGAAGTTAACGGGTAATTTTCTTCGTCAATTAAACACACATGGGGCGCCGGATGCCCATAATGACATTTTTTGCTTATATGAGCAATAGAAAATTAGGTTAAAAACTAGCTACTTGTTAATTGATGGATTTTAACCAAATTTTGTTTTTAAAAAAACTTGATAGCCAATATTAAAATACTATAAGGTCCTGAATTTTTGATGACAATTTCTTCGGGGCTGGGGGTGCCAATAGTCTTTTTTAAGGGGGGTGATTTATGTTTAAGAGATTTTGTCAATTCAATATTAAATTAACGACAAATATATCCATTATCGTTAAAATTGAAATAAACATCGTTTACAACTTTACATCTGGCTTTAAATGAGCCCCATCATGTCTTTCTTTTCTTTAATTATGTTTATGCGTTAGGTTTTGTGTAAAAGGATTGATCTTAACCAAAATTTGCTAACAAAATCTTGGTAGCCCATATTAAAATGCTATAGGGCACTAAAATTCTAATGTAATTTACTTTTGGGCTGGGGGCCCCGAATGTCTGTTTTTGGTATATGCTTGAGATATATTCCTCATTCAATTTTTAACAATCTATAGGAATATATATGAATGATGAAACTGTATTAAAATGAACAACTTTTTGAAATTGACATCTTGCGCAGAATGGGCACAGGGGCCCCTAAATGTCGTTTTTCTTTTATATTACCTTTAAAAAAATTAGTGTTAGTTTAAGTTACTAAGAAAATAACGGATCTTGCAAATTTTAGTATATAAAAACTTAAGAGTTTATAAATATTTTTTATTCGTAACTGAACTCTTAATGTCCATTCCCTCGGGCAGGCATACCGAAATGTTTTTGTAATGCGCGTCAATAATTTAATTCCCCAATCAATTTTACACCATATAGAGAAACAAAGCTTGAGTACAATGGCAATTAAAAAAATAATAAATCATCACTTATTTTAGAGCCCGGCCCCTTAATTTCGTTTTTTTTTCTTAATTTTTTTCAAAGATTTATTTATCCATTTGCTGGGAAACTTGGACTTTTTTGCACAATTCCGTGTAGGTTTTTGGGATAGTAGTTTTTAAAACAGATCACGCATTGGATTCTTAAATAGTCATTTTTACTGAGATCGTTTTAAGCTTTATATCTTGTCGTGAATGGGCCCTGGGGCTCTTAATGTCTTTTTTTTGTCTTATAAAAATTCAAGAGTCTATAAATAATTACTCTAGGAAACTAAACTCTTTATATTCATTCCTTCGCGTAGGCGGCCCCAAATTTTTTTGTTATGCCCGTTAATAATTTAATTCTCCAAAGCAATTTTACTTTATATTGAGAAACATAGCTTGAGTACAAAGTAGCACTTATTTTAGAGCCTAGCCCTTTAATGTCGTTTTTTAAAAAGCTTTTAAATTATTATTTTATTTATCTGTTTGCCATGCTCTTTGGACTTTTTACGCACTTCAGTGTAGGTTTCTGGCATAATTGTTTTTAAAACATATCACTCATAGGATTCTTAAATTGTCATTTTTACTGAGATCGTTGCAACGCACGACCGGGTCTGCTAGTTATTTTATAAAAAATCGATATTTCAATAGAGTAAGAAAACACTTTTATCAAATCAGTTTGTTTAGTCTACTTTATGTTTTAGACTTTGGACACAATGCATTTTTTCAGTTACTATAATTTTCAATTGTTATTATTATTTTTTTAAAACTTTTGGGTGTTCAATTTAAAAAAAATAAATAAAAAAGTATTAAAATTAAAGAGACACCTTACCTCAATATTTTTCTTCCTTTTAAAATGTTTTTAAACTGTAAACAATTTTAATCTTAAATTTTACAGACAGTGGTTTAGAAAGTGAAACTAACTTATTAGGAAAGTTCTCACCTTCATTAAAAGGTTAGTAAGATTGGAAGATGTTTCTTCTTTTTTTTTTTAAATATTTTAAAATAAATCTACTTTAATGTTTGCCTGCCAAAAAATAATTGGATTTATTTTATCTTATTTCCACGAATGCTATCGAGCTGAAGGCTGATAGGCGAGATTGTGCTAATCATGGAAAAATCATGTTAAGCCTGGTTCCTATTTAAACTCAGGACGTGTTAGCGCATTTTCGTATTATGTATCAGTTCTTATGTTAGATATCAGCATTATGTAGTTATCAGTAATTGTGTTTAGATTTTAGACATATTTTTATGAACTTTCTTGTGGAATGAATATACCTGACATTTTTTTAAATTTAAAAGTCATTTCTTTACATTTTAAAATTTTGTTATTTTCTATCTAATCTAACTACAAGTCACCACAAATGATGACGTAAAACTCTCTAAACTTTTACACATATTCTAATGACATCAACTAAAAAAAGACTAATTCTTTTGCACGCTTTCGCACCACTCTTCAATGCTCGAAAAACTATGTATTCGACTTCCGGCAATGGCGGCCGTTCTCTGCGCTAGTGTTACCTCTCGATTCGAAATATTTTTTGGTAGTTTTAACGGGTTTTTTTAAGGGATCGAGTAACTGAGTGTTGATGCACAAATGGCAGGTCTGGACTTACAAAAAACATATATACCTCATGGGTCTAAAACTTATGGATGCTGAGATCAAGGGTGATGACAGACGGACGGACAAAACGGGTGCAACAGTGCATTCGACTTCTCGAAAATGCGCTAAAAAATAAATCATAATCTCAAATCGTTTGAAATCATTGTCATTTAATTAATGTTTTTTTTTTAAAAAGACAATGCGTTACAATAGTATTCTTACCGTTAACTTCACACGTTACTTAGTTTAAGTCACAGTGTAGAGAAGTGTCCATATCATTTGCAAAAACTTTCACTTACACTGTCAATAATATTACCTTTCAAAAAAATATTCGCGTGTTTTAACTGACATTGATTTTGTCCTTTACTTCAAAAAAAAAAATAAAAAAAAAATAATAATAATTAAAATAAATAAAATAAAATAATATTAATAAAAAAATAAAAAAATCTGCGTTATGTTAGTAAACGCGGAAACTTACGAAATGGAAATTGTAGATATGGAACCTTTCAGCTGATCGCACAAAAAAAAAATGTTGCGATGATCAAGACATTGGTCATCGCCCTGTAAGAAAAACTTAGGAAGTTTGAAACAAAAAAATATTTACAAGTTTTTACCCAACTGATGACTGATTTCTTAACAAAAAATGTTCAGTTAATCAGGTAAATATTTAAACGATTAATCTTGACTAATTTGTTTACGCATTTATAGATACACATACAATGCGATCCCGTTATGTCATAAATTGTTATTTCTAGACGTGGGTCTAGTTCCATTTTTATCAACGTCTACAAAATTGTTTAATGTTTCACAGAAAATTCGTTTTAATAAGCAAGAAATAAGAGAAAGAAACGATGAAAGTAAAAAGTAATCATTGCTGAGTAGCTGGTTAATAAATAAAAAATAAATAACTTTTAAAATGAAACATAAAATTAAAAAGCAATAATTAATTATACAAAATTTCTACGAAATCTTGTAATTAATATTCGGCTTACTTTAAAAAATTAGTTTTAAAACAATTAACTGTTTTACTGATATTTTAAAAAGTTCAGTTCTTTGAATATATTTGATAAAAACTGGAAAAAAAAACGTGTTGGATTAGAAGGGGGATTTATGTTTTTGTGACTAACGAAGTGTAGCATAAGGGGAAATGGGCTCCAGTCGCTTGACCTCATTTATGGATAGGCTTTTTAGAAAATCTTCAATGCCCTTATACTTTTTAAGGTTATATTGAAAATTATAATATTAGATTGGTGGATTCTGCACTATTAGATGGACTAGACAATGCCACTTTATAATTAATTTTAAATAAAGCTCGACCAGAAGCACTGCTGATTCCCTTAAATTAATATTGCTTTTATTTTTAAGTGCATGCGAATCGAATTTATTTGTATGCAATTGGCAACTAAGGCCATTTTCGGAAAGAAAACTATTTTATACAATTAAGTAAGGTATGTCCTTTCATCATATTTCGGGACATTTTAAAAGCATAATTGCTTTATGTAAAAATAAATAAATTGTGTAGTACAATATTCCTTGATGTACCTAAGATCTTTGATACAACCGCACCAAGAACTAAAATACTAATAGGCAATCGAATCTTGGGATATAATGTTAAGCTTAAGTGAGGCTCTACTTACAATATTAGTAATGGTTTTGTTATTTACTATGAAAATCTAAAATCTTTACTAATGAATGAGAAAATCTTCACTGACTGACTGATTCATCACAAATACTCAACTTCCCGTGCAGGTAGAAGCATGAAACTTTAGGAAGTTGTTAGGTACCCACGAACAACGAAAATTGGCGAAACTGAATGTTTAAAAGTTCGCTCGTGTGGGGCCGGGGGCCAATATTATTTTTTTTACTTATATGGGTTCTATAAAAATTGAATATCACCAATTTTCCTATTTACCGTTAAGGTAAAAGCATGAAACTTTGGGAAGTTGATGTTACCCTCTCACTACGAAAATTGGTGAAAACTAATGTTTAAAATCTCGCTCATGTGGGGCCAGGGGCCCAAACACGTTTTTCCTAATATAGGCTCTATAAACATTTAAAATCAATTTTCCTTTTTTCCGTTTAGATAGCAACATGAAACTGTGGAATTTTTTTTGAGTACACTCTCCCGACGTAAATTTGTTAAACAAATAATGTTAAAACTCCCTCTCATGGGGTGCTGAGGATCAAAATATAGTAATTCTCATATGAAAAAAAACGACTAAAACTGATTCTGAAATTTTCCGTGTAGGTAGGAGTATGAAACTTTGGAATTTTTTTAAGTACCCCCTAACGACAAAAATTAGTGCACGAAATTTTGAAGATCCCCAAACTTTTTTTATTATATCAGCTATATAAAAATTGAAAATCTGTAATTCTCTAATTTCTCGAACAAGTAAAGGCGTGCAACGTTGGGCGGGGGGTGTTGTTAAATACACTTTCGATATTTTCGATGATGAAAACATATTAAAAACAATCCTTACTAGTGGCCTGGGGCAAAAATATAGTTTTTAATGCACTCACTCACTCACTAACTTAATCATCAATAATTCTCCAACTACCGGTGTAGGCAGGAGCATAAAAATATGGGAAGTTGTTGAGTACCCTCTCACGACGATAATGATATTTAAAATTCCAAATTATGTGGGGCCGGTGTCCCAAAAACTATGTCTCTTTATCTGTACATATTGAAAATCACTCATAATTGTCCTTTTTGCCGAGTATGTAGAACTTTTAACTTTAGGAAGTTGTTGAGTACACTTCCTCAAAAGTAACAGTTGAATTTATATTTAAATTATCACTTACTGCATGCAGGAGACCCCAATGTAGTTTTTCTTTTTCATGAGCAATTTAAAAAAATACTGCTTCTCCTATTATATGAGTAGCTAAAAATCATTCTATAGTTGTTTATTAACAGCCCGCGATGATGTTAAGGAAAATAATTATATTATTTTTTAAAAGTCCACTCATGGGTTGCCGGGGGCCCAACACTTTTTATTTATCCTAAAATAGGCTATACAATTCTAAATCAACACTAATTATCCAATCTTTCGTGTAGGTAGAAGCTGAAAATTTCGGAAAGTTTTTGAGTACACTAGCGCGATGGTACGAGGCAAAAAAAATTAAATTTTTTCTCACTACGGAGACGATTGCCTAAATATAGGTTTTCTCTCATAATGAGCTATATAAAATGACTAATTGCTCAATAACTGAAATCCTAAATACCGCTGCAAAAGCGCGGATCAATTGCTAGTTGATAATAAATGACATCATTTTTACATTTCAACCCAACTTGTTTGGAAACATATAATTTCTTGAGTGTATAACTAATCTTGCATAAATTTAAAAAAAACACTTCCTCTTTGCTAAAGTTTATGTACTTTTTGAGTGATAACATTTTATTTCAAAAGACTTTCGATTGCATTGCGAGAAAATTTATATATTTTTTTTTTATGATTTGTTGTTAATTTTTTCATCAGTTATTAAAAAAAAAAAATAATTTTGCTTTCCAAGAAAAAGAGTCTTTCCCTCTCCGTATCCATCAAAGTTCCATAACAAAAAATTAAATTGTTAATCTATAGCATAACACTAAGACAAAACTTTGACGTACCTTGAGTTGCTACGATTATTGTTCTTAAGGCACGAGGTCATTGGAAAAGACATTATGATATTTTCCAAAGAAACATAAAATATAATTTAAATGATATTTCCTAGATTGATCACCTTAGCAATACGCAATACTATCATGAAAACGGACTTCATTTTCTTTACAAAATTGCAATTAAAAATGTATCCAAGATTTTTTATGAAATATATTACAACAGAAATGTATCTATAAACTTCTACTAACATTAATAATTTTGAAATATACGTCTTTTTCGAATGTTAAAAAATAATACCAACGTATGACACGTATACACTTCTTATCTTATAATAAGTTACATATTACATTCTATTTGTTTGCAAAATGTTATTCGTTTTTTGTCTAGACTTGCGTATTTTAGAGGTTCAAGTGTTAATAGTTAGTTGGTTTAATTCAATAATCTATATATATAAAAATGAAAATATGTCTGTGTGTGTGTGTGTTTGTGTGTGTGTGTGTGCTTGTCCGTGGTAACTGACTAAACTATTCATCCGATCGTCATGAAAATTTTTAAGACTGTTGAGTATCCTCACGGAATGGTAACTGGCTACTTTTTTTCTCAATCTAACACTAAAGGGGCGCCGGGGGCCCCAAATGTGATTTTTTGCTTATATGAGCTATGTAAAAAATAATTTAAACGCTAACTACTTGCTTTTTTGATTGATAATAACCAAATTTTGCAATTAAAATCTTGATAGCCATTATTTAATTACCATAGTGCACTAAATTCCAAATGGCAACTCCTTCGAGGCTGGGGGCCCAAAATACGTGTTTTTTTAAACGTTTACGAATTTTTCACTATTCAATTATTAAAGGTCTTGACAAATAATGATAAATGTATCCATTATTATCCATCTTAAAATAAACTGTTGTTTTGAACTTTATATCTGACCCCGAATGGGCCCCTGGGGCCCTTAATGTCGTTTTTTTGTCTATATAAGCTAAATAAAATTTAGTTTAAGCGATAGCTACTTGATACATTGATGTATCTTAAACAAACGTGGTATATAAATACTTTATAGTAAATATTAAAATATTATAGGGCACTAAACTCCTAGTGGCAACTCCTTCGAGGCTGGGGGCCCAAAATACCTGTCCTCTTTAACGTTTAAGATTTTTTTCACTTTTCAATTATTAAAGGTCTTTACAGATAATGATAAATGTATCCATTATTATCCATCTTAAAATAAACTATGTTTTGAATTTTATATATTGCCCTGAATGGGCCCCTGGGGCCCTTAATGTCGTTTTTTGCCTATATAAGCTATATAAAAATTAGTTTAAGTGATAGCTACTTGCTACATTGATGGATCTTAACCAAACTTGGTATATAAATACTGGATAGTCAATATTAAAATATTATAGGGCACTAAAGTCCTAATGGCAACTTCTTCAGGGTTGGGGGCCCAAAATACCAGTTTTAGTAAACTTTTAAGATTTTATCCCTCAATTTAATTGTTACAATTCTTAACACATAATGATAAATGTATCTATTATCCGTATTGAAATGAACAGATGTTTTGAACTTTATATCTTCCCTTGAATGGGCCCCTGTGGCCTTTAATCTCATTTTTTTCTAATATGATCTATAGAAAAATTAGTTTATGCGTTAGTTACTGAGTAAATGAATGGATCTTAACCAAACATTTTATTAAAAAAACTCTGTATACCATATTAACATAATAAAGGGCAATGAACTTCTTATGTCCTTTTCATCGGGGCCGGGGGTCCCCAAATGTCTTTTTCTTAAATTTTAAAGATATTTTCCCCATTCATTTTTAACAATCTCGATAAATATATTCATAATGAATGGAATAAAAAGGAACAGATTTTTGAAATTGATATCTTGCACTGAATGTGGCCGGGGGCCCCTAAATATGTTTTTCCTTCTATATCTATCTCTATATTGTGTGTGTGAGTGTATGTCGTTTAAAGCTGACTAAAACATGTATCCCATCGTCATGAAAATGTTTGTGACCGATGAGTACCCTTCAAGAATGGTAACTGCTACTTTTTTTCTCCATTTAACACTAAAGGGGCGCCGGGGGCCGATAATGTCATTTTTTT
>MUZC01002977.1:509296-541781 GCA_002072015.1 Radix auricularia
AGGAGACCCCAATGTAGTTTTTCTTTTTCATGAGCAATTTAAAAAAATACTGCTTCTCCTATTATATGAGTAGCTAAAAATCATTCTATAGTTGTTTATTAACAGCCCGCGATGATGTTAAGGAAAATAATTATATTATTTTTTAAAAGTCCACTCATGGGTTGCCGGGGGCCCAACACTTTTTATTTATCCTAAAATAGGCTATACAATTCTAAATCAACACTAATTATCCAATCTTTCGTGTAGGTAGAAGCTGAAAATTTCGGAAAGTTTTTGAGTACACTAGCGCGATGGTACGAGGCAAAAAAAATTAAATTTTTTCTCACTACGGAGACGATTGCCTAAATATAGGTTTTCTCTCATAATGAGCTATATAAAATGACTAATTGCTCAATAACTGAAATCCTAAATACCGCTGCAAAAGCGCGGATCAATTGCTAGTTGATAATAAATGACATCATTTTTACATTTCAACCCAACTTGTTTGGAAACATATAATTTCTTGAGTGTATAACTAATCTTGCATAAATTTAAAAAAAACACTTCCTCTTTGCTAAAGTTTATGTACTTTTTGAGTGATAACATTTTATTTCAAAAGACTTTCGATTGCATTGCGAGAAAATTTATATATTTTTTTTTTATGATTTGTTGTTAATTTTTTCATCAGTTATTAAAAAAAAAAAATAATTTTGCTTTCCAAGAAAAAGAGTCTTTCCCTCTCCGTATCCATCAAAGTTCCATAACAAAAAATTAAATTGTTAATCTATAGCATAACACTAAGACAAAACTTTGACGTACCTTGAGTTGCTACGATTATTGTTCTTAAGGCACGAGGTCATTGGAAAAGACATTATGATATTTTCCAAAGAAACATAAAATATAATTTAAATGATATTTCCTAGATTGATCACCTTAGCAATACGCAATACTATCATGAAAACGGACTTCATTTTCTTTACAAAATTGCAATTAAAAATGTATCCAAGATTTTTAAGAAATATATTACAACAGAAATTTATCTATAAACTTCTACTAACATTAATAATTTTTTAAATATATGTCTTTTCCAAATGATAAAAAATAATACCAACGTATGACACGTATACACTTCTAATCTTATGTTAAGTTACCTATTACATTCTATTTGTTTGCAAAATGTTATTCGTTTTTTGTCTAGACTTGCGTTTTTAGAGGTTCAAGTGTTAATAGTTAGTTGGTTTTATTCAATAATTTTTTTATAAAAAATCGATCTGTCAATAGAGTAAGAAAACACTTTTATCAAATCAGTTTTTTTAGTCTATTTTATGTTTTAGACTTTGGACTCAGTGCAATTTTTCAGTTACTATAATTTTCAATTATTATTATTATTTTAAAAAAAAATTCTGGTGTTCAATTTAAAAAAAAAAAAAAATTATTAACATTAAAAAGACACCTTACCTAAATATTTTTCTTCCTTTTAAAATGTTTTTAAACAGTAAACATTTTTAATCTTACATTTTACAGACAGTGGTTTAGAAAGTGAAACTAACTTAATAGAAAAGTTCTCACCTTCATTAAAAGGTAAGTAATATTGGAAGATGTTTCTTCTTTTTTTTTTATAATATTTTAAAATAAATCTACTTTAATGTTTGCTTGCCAAAAAATAATATGATTAATTTTATCTTATTTCCGCGAATGCTATCGAGCTGAAGGCTGATAGGCGAGATTGTGCTAATCATGGAAAATCATGTTAAGCCTGGTCCCTATTGCAACTCAGGACGTGTTAGCGCATTTTCGTATTATGTATCAGTTCTTATGTTAGATATCAGCATTATGTATTTATCAGTAATTGTGTTTAGATTTTAGACATATTTTTATGAATTTTCTTGTGGAATGAATATACCTGACATTTTTTTGAATTTAAAAGTCATTTCTTTACATTTTAAACAAAAATTATTTTCTTTTTAATCTAACTACAAGTCACCACAAATGATGACGTAAAACTCTCTAAACTTTTACACATATTCTAATGACGTCAACTAAAAAAACTAATTCTTTTGCACGCTTTCGCACCACTCTTCAATGCTTGAAAAACTATGAATTTGACTTCCGGCAATGGCGGCCGTTCCCTGCGCTAGTGTTACCTCTCGATTCGAAATATTTTTTGGTAGTTTTAACGGGTTTTTTAAGGGATCGAGTAACTGAGTGTTGATGCACAAATGGCAGGTCAGGACATACAAAAACATATATACCTCATGGGTCTAGTACTTATGGATGCTGAGATCTAGGGTGATGACAGACGGACAGACGGACGGAAAAAACGGGTGCAATAGCGCATTCGACTTCTCGAAAATGCGCTAAAAAAATATATCATAATCTCAAATCGATTGAAATCATTGTCATTTAATTAATGTTTTTTTTAAAAAGACAATGCGTTACAATAGTATTCTTACAGTTAACTTCACACGTTACTTAGTTTAAGTCACAGTGTAGAGAAGTGTCCATATCATTTGCAGAAACTTTCACTTACACTGTCAATAATATTATATTTCAAAAAAATATTCGCATGTTTTAACTGACAATGATTTTGTCCTTTACTTCAAACAAAAAAAAATAATAATAATAAATAACATAAAATAATATTAATAAAAAAAATAAAAAATCTGCGTTATATTAGTAAACGCGGAAACTTACGAAATGGAATTTGTAGATATGGAACCTTTCAGCTGATCGCACAAAAAAAAAATGATGCGATGATCAAGACATTGGTCATCGCCCTGTAAGAAAAACTTAGGAAGTTTGAAACAAAAAAATAAATAAAAGTTTTTACCCAACTGATTACTGATTTCTTAATAAAAAATGATCAGTTAATCAGGTAAATATTTAAACGATTAATCTTGACTAATTTGTTTACGCATTTATAGATACACATAAAATGCGATCCCGTTAAGTCACGAAATGTTATTTCTAGAAGTGGGTCTAATGCCATTATTATCAACGACAACAATTTTTTTTTATATTACACAGAAAATTCGTTCTAATAAGCAAGAAATAAGAGAAAGAAACGATGACAGTAAAAAATAATCATTGCTGAGTTGCTGGTTACTAAAGAAATAAGAAATAACTTTTAAAATGAAACATAAAATAAAAAAGCAATAATTAATTATACAAAATTTCTACAGATTCTTGTAATTAATATTCGGCTTACTATAAGACATTAGTTTTAATCAATTAACTGTTTTACTGAAATTTAAAAAAGTTCAGTTCTTTGAATATATTTGATACAAAATGGAAAAATAACATGTTGGATTAGAAGGGGGATTTATGTTTTTGTGACTAACGAAGTGTAGCATAAGGGGAAATGGGCTCCAGTCGCTTGACCTCATTTATGGATAGGCTTTTTAGAAAATCTGCAATGCCCTTATACTTTTTAAGGTTATATTGAAAATTATAATATTAAATTGGTGGACTCTGCACTATTAGATGGACTAGACAATGCCACTTTATAATTAATTTTGTATTGAGCTAAACCAGAAGCACTGCTGATTCCCTTAAATTAATATTGCTTTTTTTTAAGTGCATGCGAATCGCCTTTATGTGTATGCAATTGGCAAATAAGTACATTTTCGGAAAGAAAACTATTTTATACAATTAACTAAGGTATGTCCTTTAATCATATTTCGGGACATTCAACGATAATAATTGCTTTATGTAAAAATAAATAAATTATGTAGTACAATATTTCTGTATGTACCCAAGATCTATGGTACAATCGCATAAAGAACAAATATACTAACAGGCAATCCATTCTTGGGACATGATGTTATGCTTAAATGAGGCTCCACTTACGATATCTGTAATTGTTTTATTATTTACTATGAATATCTAGAATCTGTACTAATAAATGAGAAAGCCTTCACTGACTGACTGACTGACTGATTCATCTCTTAAGCTCAACTTTCCGTGAAGGTAGAAGCAGGAAACTTTATAAAGTTTTAGGTACCCACGAACAAAGAAAATTTGCGAAAAAAAATGTTTAAAAGTGTTACCGTATACGTATGAACATGAAACTTTTGGGCATTCTTGGTTACCCTCTTACGATGGAAATTTGCTTAAAGTAATTTTGAAACTCACACTGATCGGGCGGGGGCCACAAAAGACGTGTTTTTCCCTTATATGTGCAATATAAAAAATATGAGTAATTTATAAGATTATATTAAAGATATATACTACAATGTATGTTATAAGAATGTTGGAGGAAAACAAACTACTAATTAATTTTTTTTTTTAATTTGAACAATTTACCAGGTGAAAAATACCCAGTAAAGCCAGAGAATGATCTTGGATTACCAGCGTGTAAGTAGAATTCAGCTTTGATACTTACTTTGTTTTGGAATTAAGCAACAGTACATTAAAATAAATAAAATATTTGAAATTTAAGTTTTTATGGGAGGACAGAGACACAAAAGTTTTTATTCCAAGATTATGTCACGGATGATCAATAAGTCCTAGCAACTTGTTGTGAGTGTCGCACGGTGTTGTGGTTGCTGGTCGTTTTTGTGTTATTAAAGTTATTGGTTTGTGATGCGAAAGATTGCAAAAGTAGTAGATTTTTTTTGACGTCATTACAAAATGAATTGAAGTTTAGAGACTTTTGGTGTTGACGGTTGGTGTTGAAAGGAGGTACGTCATTAAATATTTTTTTTATGTTAGCAGTGTCGTTATTTCTTATGAAATAGAAATTTTAATAATCTTGGAACATGCGGTGAAGATGTAGTTACTATAATGAGTGTAACCGATTAAATAATACTTTTAAATAAAAGGGGAACACTTGTTTAAATAAAAAATATATATATATTTTATCTTTTGTTGGAAATTATGTAGAGCCTGTGTGGGTAAGGGGAGGTCGAGAGAGAAACGAAATTTATTATTTCATTTAGAAATATTAATTTTAATTTTTTAAAAATTGTATGTGTGAAGCTTACTTCGTCAAACTTTGGTCATTTTTCATCAGCTTACTTCCTTTTCTGCAAAATGTTATCGCCTTTTTTTTTGTTCCAAAAAGTTCTGTTCCTAGTAATTTTCAATTATGCAAATGTGTTTATTTAACTAGATCAAATTCTACTTTCATTTTATTGTGTGTATTTTGACAAAATCTTTAGATGTAGCTTACATCACGTCAAGTTTACAAAATGCAGAGGATAAAATAAAACATATTTCGACTACGTCACCTTTATTTACTGACAAAAATCCACTATCAGGCCTGCCAATTACACCTCAAGGTATGTTGTGTTAATTTTTACAGTATCCATTATTCCATGAGATCAAGATGACTCATTATTTTATTCCATCTCAGATATGATCTACAAATGCAATAAGGATGTACAAATTAATTTTAATTAGCTTGTTCTTACTAATGGTGTAACAAGAAAATTGCCTTTCTTTTCATGATTAACACTTATGGTTTGCTGATAAAGAAGGTTTTAAAGAAAAACATATATTTTTATATATTTTAACATTTAAAATGGAAATCCAGGAGATAATAAATATCTCTGTCATGCCTTCCACTGCAGATATTTAACAAGTAAATGAATTTAACAACGTTTGAACAGAATTTGTTAACATTGCATA
Organism: Radix auricularia; assembly: GCA_002072015.1. Taxonomy (NCBI): domain Eukaryota; kingdom Metazoa; phylum Mollusca; class Gastropoda; family Lymnaeidae; genus Radix; species Radix auricularia. The sequence goes on from MUZC01002977.1 coordinate 514,907, forward strand.
AATAAAGATTTGTTTTTTAAAAAATATTTTTCTTATATATTTTTTTTTGGTATTTTTATTATTTTTTTATTTTTTGTTAAATTTGTTGTTTTTTTTCATATTTATTTGTTAGTTTGTTTTTTTGTTGATTTTTTTTTGTTGTAGATTTTTTTTCTTCAATAAAACAAAAACAAAACAAATAAATGTTGAGAACACACACTTTCAGTGCTGACTAAAATTCCTATAGATCAGAGGTCGCCACCCCCCAGGACCAATAATCTATACCAAGCTGGAACAAATTGCATCGGACCGCCAAAGGAACATACAATTTAAACCTTGTATTTGCTTTATTTTCTCTGGATTGTGCGTCTTTTCATATCAGGGGTATCAAAAGAATATCAATGACACATTAGCGTAGATCAGACAACCCCATACAATCAATTTTTGCGATCTTATGTTGGTTCAAACTTTGTGACACTCTCTTATCGGGACTTTTTTTCAGTGATCTTTTGTCATGCCTTCTTTTGCATCTAAAAATGTTTAGCCAAAAAAATTTCCGGAATTTTAAAGCGTATTTATTGATATTGTTAAAGTTATTAACGACATCAAGCCACAAGCCCTTAACTCACATCTGTTTGATCAGCTTCTTGAAAACATTGATGCCTTCTTTTGTAACGGAAATAAATCGGTTTTTTTAAAGAAAAAATCTCCTTACCCAAGTATTTTAATTACGAGAGACATCGCTAATATTTCTCTAAGAAAGAAGACACTGCATGTAATTAAATTTCAGTGACAAGTCATTTGTCGCAAAACTGGTTTACTTGCGTCCATTATTTAGCCAGATCAACGAACCTGTTGCGTTCTGGGTTCTGGATACAATCTTAATAAGACAGACTCTTGTCAAAGATCATAAGTTCTTTATTGAGATATAAATTCGCCACTATCTGCATTCCGCTGCAGTCCATACAGCCATCGAGACATCACAGCATAGGCATACAGGCTCACAGCCTTCACAGTGTTCGAGACATCACAGCATAGGCATACAGGCTCACAGCCTTCACAGTGTTCGAGCTAACTCGATAACACAATCTGTCAACAACACAGCCCTGGCTGAACGTCCACACTCTGACGTTACTAGTCTCTCCTATGTTTTCTTCAATCGTCTCTATTACACTACACAGACCCACACTATTTATAGCCCTTGCGTGCACTCTCAAGTCCATGCCTGACATTCAAAAGTCCGTCAACTGAACAGAGTTCATAACATTGTCACTACAACTCACAATAACTAACAACAACTCAGAACAACTCAGAACAACTCATTGACAGTGATTCTCATACCTTTACAGAACCCAATATGTCCCTTCAAAGAGAAAAAATGTCAATTGTGACTGATTTTAAAGCCAAACTGGGTTTGTGGGGGGAATGCTTGAAAAAATTTATTTTGTATACCTTTCAAATATTATCGGGCATTCTAGTGAGTCCAGGCTCCCAGAAGTAGTTGGCCTTTACGTGGCCTGTGAGATGAGTAGGCTAGCAGAAGTGACTGCGACCCCAAAGTAATAACCACGGCGCCATCGCCAAAATACATGCACTGGAACCTTTCGGACAACGGAATTGTGGACATGGCCTCACCGTGAGTCCAGGTGCTGGTGTTCCAACTCTGTAATTTTCCGATCCTTTATAATTGCTTGGGGGACTCTGTCCTGGGCCCCTTTCTTCCCTCCTTACTTGGTCATTTCTTGGATAAGTGGTGGGTTTAGGTTTGAACGGTTCCTTTCCCTCTCGGTGTGCCGTCATGTACCTATCCGCCAACTCTTTTACTCTATCCAGGCGTGTGGCTCCATTTTCCTCTACAAATATGCGGAGGTCAGGGGTTATACACTCCTTTAACTGCTCAATAAGCATCATCTCCATGACGCCCTGGTAAGTCTCAGGGTACTTCCCTAGGGTGCGCCATTTGTCGAAATACTTCGTTAGCCGCACTAGTAGCTGGCTATACGTTTCTACCTTCTCCAGACGAGCTGTCCTGAATTTCTTCCGGTACGTGGATGTTGTCAGTTCATACCTAGTAAGAAGTGCTGTTCGTAAGGCTGCGAAATTCTTGGAGTCTTCTACTGACAACTTCGAATAGACTTCATATGCTTTTCCCTTCAGGGCATGACATAAGCGCAAATTCCATCTGTCTTCTGGGAGTTCGTACATTCGAGCAAGTTGCTCGAATCGATCGAGGTACACCTCAATCGACTCTACCTTCTCATCAAAGGGGTCTAAAGGGAACAATAGCGATTGGTGAATTTGGCCTGTCCTGGAATCTATTACCAGATTGCTCTTTGGGACGTTAGTGTTCTCCTTCTTCACCTTCTCTTTCTCGATCTCCAGTTCCACCAGCCTAAGAGCGTGTGCTCGGTCTGCTTCCCGTTCTTCTTTCTCCCTGGACCTGGCCAATTCTCGTTCTTCCTTCTCCCTGGCCATCGCTCGTTCTTCTCTCTCCCTGGCCATATCTTGTTCTGCCCTATCCCTTTCTATGAACAAATCAACTTCCCTGTTTATGTGCTGCAACAGTTCAGCTCCTTCTAAACCGAGGGATTCGCCTTCCCGGCGTGCTTCAGCCTTGACCTCAGCCTTGGCCTTGACGAACTCTGCCATACTGCTATGTAATTTAACTCTAACTATGTACCCTGGTATTGCAATCGGGTGTTGCTAATACTAGTACTAGGTTAAATACAATTCTTAATTAATATAAACTAATTGATAATTTAATTAATTAATATATAATTAAATATGGATTAAGGCAAACCAATGATGATTTATATGCTCTAATTGTTAATCTATCGAATGTGTGAGATCACTAGTATAATTCTGAAATCAATCCCGGACGACGGCCACCATTTATACCGTGTGGCGAGAAAGATGTTGATATATTTTTGACAAGTTGTCTAGGGGTATATTATTTAATTTATTCTCTCTCTGCCTACACGAGCATACTTTAGTGATCTCTCACAATACGATGATCAACAAACAATTAGGTGAAATTGTAATAATAATTTATTTTACAATATTTACAGAGAGCGGAAACAAGTTCCGTTATTGGCAAAATTCATCAAAGGCTTGTGCCAATCAATATTATAATTATAGGGTTATACTTAAATTTCATAGGAATGACTGCCCCGCTCCGTGAACGGTTGGTTCTGCGATCTGTCCTATGGGCTGCTTCACCTATGGTTCCAGGTGACTTCGGTAATCACGGATGGTGTGAATAACCGGTTTCTACCACTCTGAGGTGTAAACAACAACTTGAGTGGTTAGCTTCAGCGTTACACTTGAAGTAAGCTGGTACTGATGATTTGTCCTCCTCTAGTCATGTCGATCAGTGCAGGGTGAGGTAGGGGTTGGATGCAGGTTGCGTGGATCGCGGTGAGTCCAGCTCCTGGTCCAATCGTGGGTTGGGGTTCGGATGCAAGTCGCGTGGATAGCGGTGAGTCCAGCTCCTGATCCGGGTGTGACGACACTTCGTTAGGACGGTTGCTGCCTGGAGTTCAGGTTATCTCGCAGCGAAGTCGGGTGCCTAAAAACCAGACTGAGATAGAAATAATATATATGAGGATGGTTTCTATTCTTGTCTGTTTTGATCCACCTTTTGGGCAGCCGAGCCTTCAGAGCCAGGGGCCAAATGGTGATCAAATACATTTTTATGAATATACTTTCATCAAATACATACATATGTGTATAACATGAATTGGGAATAATAGTTCATTATCATTGTGTAATCGGATGGTGGAATAAGCACAATGATATAATTGGTTACACCAATATAATTCCATCCATCTGTCTGATGGCTAATTAATTCATTCTATAATATAATACTAAAATGATAATTCATCCAGTGAGCGGATGGTAAAATAAATACAATGCTATTATTGGTTACATCAATATAATTCCATCCATCTGCCTGATGGTTAATTAATATAATACCGAAATGAAATTTCATCCTGTGAGTGGATGGTAGAATAAATGCAATGCTATTATTATTATTGGTTACACCAATATAATTAAAGCCATCTGCCTGACAGCTATTTAATATGTTCTATAATCTAAGACAAAATAATAATATATTACCATCACGTGAATGAAATAAACATAATCACAGTTATATTAAAAGTTAATGATAGTATTAGTTATACTAATACAATTCAATCCATCTATCGGATGGTTCACGTGTTATCACATTTATTTATGAAATGAGATACATGTAACCCGGCGTGCGGCCGGCTTATGGCTAATTGGGTCAACACGTCTACAGTTTCAATATGATATTGTACGAATCTTAATATTTAAATATTGGTGTGAAATGTGCTCACAAATACCAGGGGAGTAAGTTAGAGTTACAACTTACATAGATTCTGGCCACGAATAATTTGCGTCGGCTTCCTCGATCAACGGATGGTTAGAGATGTGATGCAGTGTCTTGAATGCACAAATCGATATCTTACTCCATCAATGGTTGAGCGGAAGAGAAAGGCAGATTTTTTTGACTGCAGGGTTTATATACCGGTCTTGATAGCCTCATTTCCAGGAAGTTCATTGCATATATAATTATTGACCTCTGCTCCTTGACCTCTTGGAGAGTGATCCCCCTTTTGTTTTGATCCGTTCGTGCCAATAACAGTGGGCTCGTAAAATTTCGCCACACTGCTCGAAGTCAAGTGTTACAGCAACCCTGACACCCTCACGGTGAGGGTTTTCAAAGACGAAGTTGGCTTTACGATTACCAGTGTGGAATCACACTTCCAATTGAGTAAGATGTCTTTTTATTTCAAAGGATAAACAGGAGAATTTAACGCTCTATTTCCTTTACTGGGGCTATACCGAACGGAACGCGTCAAGGTGATACATTGAGGATGTCTGCATTGGTACTGCTTGATCAGATTACAAAACTGGCACAGAGTACCGACACTGCTGCACACGGTACACAGCACGGAGTCCCGCCCAGATCTAACGCTAATCTCAGTGGACCTAGACTCCAAGCATATACTCAAAGTACTGAAAGAAGTTTGAAGTGACCATCTACCAATACTTATTGAGTTTGTGCTAGTTGCGAAAAAACCTCGATTTGACAAAAGGCACTGACAATCCCGTAAGGCCGATTGGCGCAAATAAGAGACCAAGAGCGAGCCAAAGCTCACTCAGCTTGATGTTGCAGGAGGCAAAATGTACGACACCTACGATAAGTTTATTGGCACAATCATCGGGATTGCGAGGCGCACAGCCCCGAGGAAGAATGGGAAATATAAATTCAGGCCCTACTGGGATAGGAGCCTAAAAGATTTGGTGAAACAGAGCGAAAGCAAGGAACAAAGCTGGCAGACTGAAAATGCCCGAGGTTTGTAGGGCGTACAGGCTGACGGCTGAAGTCTGTGCTGCTGTCGACAAGGCGAAAAAGGCTAAATGGCTAGCTGAGTGCGAAAAACTCGACCTCGCAGATGGTAGGAAAATTTGGTGCCTAATAGATGCACTATAAGGCGCGGGCAAAGTAAAAATCCCCAACCCCATGACAACGTCAAGGAACAAAAGAGCAAGTAAAGCAAAGCGCGCACGGGCGCTGAAAAAGCAATTTGCCCAGGTGAACAAGAAGGGCGCCAGATCTGACTTTAGCCAAACGATCGACCGAATGCGAAGAGAAGGCTTCAGGAAAAAAACGCATTGGCCCTCAATTTGAGATTTTCTTGGCACCTTCCACGATGACTGAGTTGCAAACTGTACTTAACAAGTGCAAAGCTGGCACAGCACCAGGGCCAGATAAGGTTCAAAATGAAATGCTTAAACAACTGGGCAAGACATGCCGAATAAAACTATTGAGTTTTATCAACAAAACCTGGACTACAGGCACGCTGCCGAAGCTGTGGATAAAAGCCATAATAACCCCAATACAAAAGGAAGGTCAGCCAGTGAACACCCGTCCAGCTACCGGCCCATTTCCCTCACGTCGTGTCTGGGGAAGGTGGCTGAACGGTTAGTGAACACACGGCTCTATTGTTACTTCAAAAATACCAAATGCATTCCGAATGCACAAAATCAGTTACGCAAGGGACGCTTAATTCAGACAATTACAGATGAACTCCATTTGAAGAACCACAAGGTTGCAGTGTTCTTCATTTGAAGCAGGTATACAATAAGGTGTGGCGTGGAGGTCTACTTTACAAACTACAGCAGTTAGGTTTCACTTCTAACATGTACAGCTGGATGAAATCGTTCCTCATGGACCGAACGATTAAGACACGGTTAGGTGAAGCGATATCCAGCGAGACACGACTGGAAGATGGATCCCACAGGGTTTAGCGCTTAGCTGTACATTATTCTTAGCCAACGTCCACGACCTACAAGGCATTCTCGAGTCACAGAATGTCATGTTTGTGGATGATCTGGTAATATGGATTTCATGAAAAGACGTTGCAACAAATCAGAACCGGCTGCAGAACGATCTGAATCGTATTGAAGTTTACGCCAACCTATGGCACCTAGTAGTCAATACAGATAAGACGATCCACTCCATTTTCACCAATGGCAGATTGCATTGAAGCATGAGAAGGTGCTACAGATCTGCGAAAAGAGGCTCAATTGGGATCGGGTCCCAGTGTATTTGGGAATAAAGCTGGACAAGTAGCCCCAGATGCATAAACTTGTACGTGCCTTATGCGACAAAACCACAGCAAAACTGTCCCTGGTGAAGAATCTATCTAGCACTAGTTGGGGTGCAGATGCAAAAATACTGAGAGCGCTCTATCTTGGTAGCTTAGGAAGTGCTATTGACTACAGCCTTCCGGTCCAGGCCTTGGCGAGCCGCATGGCTCTAGATGGACTGGATCGATGACAAAACCAAGCTCTACGGTTTATCTCTGCGGCGTTATGTACCACACTCACCGCTGCGTTAGAAATTCTGTCAAACTTATAACCCTTGGAGATAAGGCGAGAAAAAGTCATCATGACCACGTTTGATCGATACCGTATGTTGGTGCATGACGAACCCTTGTTCCAATTACAAGACCGCTGGGTTAAGAGGACAAGAGTAAAACGACCCTCCTTCATGGATGCGGTCAAAGAACTAGATGACTCAGTCCCCCTACTGAAACACAGAAACCACGTGCAACTGGTCCCTTATCGAGGGCAACATGAAAGCTTTGACCCGCCTGAAATTCGTTTGACACTGGCAAATACAACGTTGACTAAAGCCAGCCCAGTTGAACTTTGCAAGATGAAACTCTGCGCACGGTCGAAGCCTATGCAGACATCGTTTTAAATGTCTTTACAGACGGCTCACGTTTCAGAGATGGCAGAAGTGGATACGGTGTACTAATTCAATACTCCCAGCCAGGACCTGACAGCCTCGAATTGTCAAGGCCGTTGGTATCAGCAAACAGTAGTCATGAAACCGAACTGTAGGCAATTAACAGAGGTTTAAATGAAGTACGCCGACGTCTTTAAAAGAAAATGGCTGTTACGACAGTCGTGGTCTTCACCGATTGTCGGTTTTTTGCTCGAGACCTTGGATCGATCCTCTCTGAAGGCCAACACGTTTAGAGTCATTTTGGAGATAATAGGTAAAATCCTTAAACGTTGCTACAGAGTAGTCCTACAGTACATTGCTGGACACTGTGGTACGACCCAATCAGACAATGACGACATTCTGGTGAAGGCATGCGCTGCCCAGTTACAACCCGAAAAGCCCTTTACCCAGCTAAGGGTCAATTCATGACTAAAAGACCATTTCCGTGAAAAGTGGCTTTAGGACTGGGGATTTAAGAATGAGGCTAGGAAGGTTTACCAGAGAATGCCGCGACCAAGTAAGAGCGTCCTCTTGTGGAAACTTGAGCGTAGTAATCAGACACTCATCACACGAATGAGGATTGATCAATGTCCAATACGAAGCTACCTGTATAAGTTTGACAACAGAAGTGAATTGGCCTGTCGATTGTGTGGTTACCCCGAAAAGACAGTGGCCGACGTACTCGAATGTGTCCCCGAGCTGGGTGGGGCTTTACATTATGATTTTGCAGTACCTGCAGAGAACTACATTTATGGCGATGCCCGAATGATTAGGCTCGCTTGCGAAAAATTGAACCGGGTACTAAGAGTCTAACGGCTCGATCCAAAAGAGAATGTACATTCGTTAGTGAGTCTAATCCTGAATATTCATTGCCCAGCTGATGCAATATCAACTGTCTTTTAAAAAAAAAAACTCCTGCCTCTCACCCCCCCCCCCGTCAGAAGGCAGTGTTAAAATTATAAAACTCTGATAGCTCTAAGATGCGAAATAATTTTGTAGGATTTGATGTTATCACAAAAATTACTTCAAATCCCTCTTAATGAAACACGAGATTCTTTCTAATTATAAGAATTCGACTGCGCATGTCTATTCGATAGCATATAAATCTCTACGTATAACTTTATAATGATAATTAATTAAACTTGCAATTATTTAATCCTATATGTAGAAGAAAATCAGCAGTCCCAAGGTTGCGCTCTTCATGGGGCCTCCCAAAAAAAAACTATCAGCTCTTTGGTTACATAGGGACCGTAAAAGCTGAGAAGCCTCCCCCCCCCCGGAGCGTTCGCTTCTACAAGCGCCCAACTAGGCATCCAGGACACTAGGTCGAAAACGCTTCCAACTGATTGAACGTCCCGAAGGAGGATTTGAATTTTCTTACTTCGTCTCGCACATAGGGTAGGTCTTTCTGGCATGCCTCTCCATTTCTACGGCGTTGATCCTTTTCGCATTACATGCCCTGGAACCTTCGTGGATGGACTGGCGCCAGGTGGACCGGTCCATTTCAGCTTATTCCAAGTGTCTGGGTTTATGGCCAACGCTTTCAGAGAGGATTACAATGAGTCTTTGAAGCGTTTCTTTTGTCCACTATGGGACAGCTAGCCATGGTGGATCTCACAATAGAAGAGTCTATTTGGTAGTCTCTCATTTGGCATTCGGGCTAAGTGCCCTGCCCAGTGAAGCTGTGACTGAATCAGGAGGGTAAAGATAATAGGGGCGGCCTGCTTTGGTTAGTACCAATGTGTCTGGAATTTTTATCTGCCATCTTTATGCCAAGGTTCATTCTCAGGCTTGTTGTGTGAAAGTGTTTCAGGTTTTTAGCACGGCGTTGATACATGGTCCATGTTTCACATGTATAAAGCGGTGTAGGGAGCACCACGGCCTTATATACTTTAACCCTAGTCTGGATGGTAATACCTCTTCTGTTCTAGACATTCGGGTACAACCTGACAAAGGTCGAGATGCAGTGGCGTAGCTAGGGTCATGTGCACCCGGGGGCAAGACACAAATTCTGCGCCCCTTGACGGACCGAAACATTCTGGGGGCTCACTGAGCCCCCAAGAAAAATTTGAAATTTTACGGTTTATATGGTTCATTTTTTGAAGCTAATGATATTTTAATGAAATACAGTACAGATTAATAATTCTCTATACGATTATAAACAATTTTTTTGAAAAAAAAATACTCTACTAATAATACATGACTCGAATAGACATAATCTAAAATAAATGGATCTTCCTTTATTTGAATGTCGTCAATCTCGCTGTTAAAATTGATATTCTCAAGTTTTCTCTTTCGATGCTAAGGAGTGCAAGATCATCCATACGATCTTGATCCATTGAAGCACGTAATTAAGACAAAATAAGGTTTACTTTGCTAAAGGACCGCTCACAGCTTTTAGTTAAACAGCAATTTTTAGAAGTATTTGAAGTGCGCAGATTCGGAAATATGTCATCTCCAGTTGAATAAATAAAATCGAGAAGATCCAAAGTAGTTTCCGGTAGAACTTCAGTCCGGGTACTGGACATCTTTTTTTAGTATTTGATTTCATGTTCACAATTCGTAGAAATTAGCAAAATCTAAGCAATTATAACGAAGCGTATCGACTTTTGTTTCAGCAAGAAGAGATTTGACGTCTAGTAACTAGTAAAAATCCAAATTTGTTGTTTAGGTTGTTTAAGACGTTAAAACCGTATTGATACCTCCTGTTGGGGTTTATCAATTTCGCTGTTCATAGCAGGTGAAATTTCTTCTTATGGAGAAAGTTCTGCATCTCTTTTTAATTCCCGAAGGCATCCTCCGATGTCGTCTAATCTTCTGTCAAACTCGATTCTCCAAGTTGTGCATCTTCTTTCCCATTGTCTACCGCAGCATGGCTCAAATGAACACGAATGTTGACAATTTCTTACTCAAGCGATTCAAGATCAGATTAAGCTTCCTTGAAACTCACAGTAGGATTCTGGAACGGTTTCTGGACACTATCCATTTTATCAAGTATGATGTTTAAGAAATGTTTAAAATCTAGGAAGTTAAAGTTTTATATACCTACCAGCAAAGCTTCTGCATCACTTCTGGTGTCAGGCGTCATATTTGTATGTTCTGATAATTTTTCCAACAGCCCTGCCATGTCATCTAGTCCTTCATAAATTGCTATAACAGCTTCTGATCGTGCAATCCAACGTGTTTCAGACTCCCTCTTCATTGTGATTGGCACAACTTTTTTTAAAAATTTTTCCCAACGAGTTGTTGAAAGGGAGAAAACATAAATCTATACTTTTAACTGTTCCAAAAACGTGATAACAACTGGATCATGTTTAGTTATGTGTACTCTTGCTACATTTTAAGCTTTGTTGCCACAGTTGATGAATAATGCTTTGTGATTTCTAGCACATTTTCGCTGTTGAAGGCCGGAAACATTCCCGGTCATTACAGAAGCATTGTCATAGCATCGTGACCGACCGTCTGATAGTGGTATGCTATTAGATTCCAGTTTCTCTACGATAACTATTTCAAGGATTTTTGCGTCTTTGGAATGTATCTTTGCAAAATCTGAAAATGATTCTTTGATAGTTACTTTTTAGTTTGTAAATCCACATCCACAAATCTGATGACTTGAGAAAGCTTTTCCGGTGCCCTAGATCAATTGGAGTAAAGTAAGATACCGTAGTACTTGTGTTTTCTTATTTCACTCAACAGCTGATTCCTTACAGTCGATGTAGGTAAGTGGATACATTCATTTTGGATTTCCGGTGATAAATAATATACTAAACCTAGATTTTCTCGGGCATTTTGTTGGTGTTTTTTCTAACAGTTGATCATACTGAGCAACAAGTTTTATCGACGATGGACAGGAAAGAAAGGCGGTGCCTGATGTTTCATATGAAAGGAATCCAACTTGCTTTGACACTCCGATACAAGCCCGTGAGAGGAGAGACCTTCCATCCCGTCTCCCACTTTACTCCCTCCACATGAGAATTGGGGAAGTACGATTTATCTTTTTAAAGAGTCACAACATGCAGCAAAGGGGCGCGTATTAACCATTCTGTTAGCCAGTGGTTTTCAACCTTTTGAGATTCCAGGACCACTTGAAAAATATGTGCCTTAACTACGGGCCACTACTAAAAATTATTTCTGCATTTTCTGGTTTTTCGGTGATTTCGTACAATTTATCAAACATCTCAAAGTTACCTTGAAATAATATTTTTTTTCAAAGATCAAGCTTTTTCGTAAAAGCAGACATTCTGTCACTGATATAATGTATCTGCTTTCCTTGCCGAGTGGAATTAAGTTTATTGAGCTTTTCAAAAATTTCAGCCAAGTAAGCCAGAACAGCAACCCATTAGCCATGGTTCAAACTATCAACAAGATTTGAGTTATTTCTACATGAAAATCTCTTACGTCATCGCGTAATTCAAACAGTCAGATAACCAGCGAACTTCAGTACACATTAGTAACTGTTAACGTTCAAGATTCATATTCGAGCATAAGGAATCAAAGAGACGAGAATTTAATTGACGAGCTTGATAAAATTAAAAACCATTATGGCCAGATCAGAAATATATTTAAGTCTGCGTTAATTCTTTTGCTTGCTAGTCTAACACGATTAATCCTACAGTGCGTAAATTTCATGCTTCTCTCACGGACCACCTGGCAAATCTTCGCGGACCACTAGTGGTCCGTGGACCACAGGGTGAGAACCATTGCTTTAAGGCACTCCTTTTTCTTGTCTTTGTAATTTTGGTTGCTTTTAGTGTCGTCTCTGGTAGCTCTATGAAAAGAATCGTATTGGTCTCTTTCTGCTCACTACCATCAACTCACAGTTTTTTAAATTAAAAAAAAAAACACATCAGCTATCCTACATTAGGATATGTCATTTATTTATGAGTAGAATGGCGCCCCTTAACGCTCAATGGTGGCGCCTAAATCATGTTTAACAACTGTTTTGTAATAAAGATATGTTCGGAGCTCCAATATTCAATCTCGCAAACGTATTTGGGATACATTAGTTTACATTAAAATGAAATTAAATAATGAGTTTTAATACTCATTTTGGCGCCCCCCTAACGTGGCGCCCGGGGCATTCGCCCCCCTGCCCCCCCCCTCGCTACGCCACTGTCGAGATGGCCCTGGCAATTCTGACATTCACTTCGTCATTGATTGTTACATTTTGTGACATGTGCTGCCTAGGTTTGTGAAATGTTTCTCTGGTTATTGACAGTGATGTTAGGCTTAATCTAGGCTTTTCAAGTGCAGGATGATAAAAGACTTAAGTCTTCTTTGTGTTCATTGTCAGACCAAAGTTTCTTTCTGCAGGTGCTGAAGAACAGATTAACACTGTGTTTCATGTCATCCTTCTAGGTATCATAGAGGGCACAGTCGTCGGCAAATATCAGATCTCTGATTGTTTTTTTTTCCTGACCTTGATTTTTGCCTGCAACCTACGAGGTTTGAACAGTTTACCATCTGTAACGTACCTGAGTTTGACACCAACATCCTCATTTCTGAGGGCCTCTGTCAGCATTGCAGAAAACATATCTTATAACAGTCATTAATATTAATAATATAATTATGTTAAACTTATTGTTTGTTAATTCTACAAATACTGTAAATTTATATAATAAATCAGTAAGAGATAGTTTTTGTGTGCACATGAGCGAATTTGCTAGACATCTCAAAATAATTTCATCATTATCAGCAATGTCACCGTTTCAGTTTGTAGGGAGATTTCCTAGAAGGATAACGTTTTTTTTTTTGTTTGTCTATATTTTTTATATTATCAATTTAATCATGGCTCTATTGCCGACACGAATCTAACTTCAAATAAAAATTCATAGTTAACATATATAGATAATATAGCTCTTATTTATTGTAATTTTTGCTCAACTTCCACCCTTTGATGAAGCATGATGTTTATCATACTAGCAACTAATTTGTTAAGCAACTAGCTTGCCTTTCTTTTTGGCTAATAACAAATACATTGCCCCAAAAATGGCCAAGTGTTTATGTTGCCAGTAAATCTTAGGGTGCAAAAGTGTCTTCCATCTACAGAGAGGGGTAGAATCTAAGTGGTGATCAAAGAATGATTCTTATAAAAATAGTAAATTGATATGTTATACAGCCAAGTAGCCCAGTAAGAAATTGTGATAACAGCATTTTACGTAAACATATTAACATTATTAAAAGTGTTCATGCATTCAATAAACAGTTTTTCCTAAGGCATAAAAGACAGTAAAGTACATTAAAGCTACGATTATCATTAAAAATGAATTCAATTAACTTTCAAAAAATTAAGTTTGAACAGATGGGTCTTTAGTGCAATCCTGAAAAAGTTAATAGTTTAAATGTAGCGCAAGTATAATGGCAGAAAATTGAATTATCGAGCGGCACAAAAAGATGAAAAAATTTCGCCAAATGATTTTTCCCCCTAAATTTCGAACAGAAAGAATACGCGTGCCTGGAGAAGAGCGTAGCTGACTCGTAGGGAGAGTAGACAGAGAAAATTCATTAAGATACGCATGAATCGGAAAATAAGTTTTAGCAGACAGCAGATAATTCGGAATCAAATCTGGACATTGGTGGTAAAGGATCGGATAAATAATGGAAAAAAAGGAAATAATTATCATATTAATAAAATTTTATTTATAATCTTTAAAATGTATTGTTGTTATTTTATTATATAAAATCATTTAATTCATGAACCGTATAACTAGCTTTTTCGTTCTTTCAGTTATATATTTTTGGGTTATTTTTTTTTGCTCTGCTTTGTTTTCTAAAAGCTTAAATTTCTGTTTTATCATATTTTTCAAGTCAAATTTAATTTCAGTCTCTCTTTTATATTTGAAAACATGTTTAGACACAAAAGCTATCAATGAAGGATTGAGAGGAATACACAATGCGCTGAAAGACTTTGGCAAGACAATTTCAAAATTAATTAAAACACCACTAGAGGAAACTAAACATCCAGGTCGGTTGTACATAGATTTACAATTACTTTTACACAATGTGAATACGTGATTTGAAATGCTTAGAACCATAATTTAAAATAATTTAAATTCTACTTTGTTAAAATATGTTAACATTTTTTTCCATTTCAAATGAAAGGGATTAATTTTTATTTATTTATTTCTTTAAAAATGAAAATTGTAAATTTTTTGATAAAATAATATAAGAACCCTTTGAGGCAACTGAAACAAAGAAGTTCTAAAATATAATACTTCGCACTGCTAAATACTAGTGTAACTTTAAAAAAATAGCATTTTGTCGTTTTCATGCGGCTTTTGAAAGATTTAAATAAAACTGTATCGTAAGTTTTAAATATATCAATCATTATAATTTCTGGAATCTTAGCCGATACTTTCGTTTGGTTGGAACTAAGCAATTTATTTTATTGTATTTATTTTGTAATATACAAAAGTCTTATTGCCAACTTATTCAATGTTAAATTGATATTTCATTTCCACACTTTTCACTCTGAAATGACATTATGAATAATCACCATAGCGGTCACTGATTGTATGTTTTCTTAGAAAGAAATAATGTCAAATATCAGGTTACGCAAACATTGCTTACTCAACTTCACTTGAAAGCACCACACATTCAGGTTCTACTTTTTAATTTTTTATGAATATCAATGAAATTATTCTAATTTAAAATTTGTTTCCAATATATTTCAATTTCCATGTCACTAAAAGTAACCCATAAAGTCAGATGAAGACACTTGCCCAGCCTGCATCACTGTCTCCAATACCATCACTAGCAGATATGCTACATGCATAAATTACTTAAATGTTCTGTGTAACATTTGTGTACAAAGAAATCATTCTACTGTAACAATATAACGTAGTACACGGTGTGGTCAAATATGACAAATACAGAACACATCTTAATGATTTTTGAAATCTCTGGTGATTTTAAATTGTCATAGGGACATTTTTTATATTAAACATCAGCTATTAAAGAAAATAATGTGTTTATTCAAGGAAATTTTCATTAATTTTTTAAACTGGGAGCGCTTTTTTAAACTTGTTCTGTTTTTTCACTGTTTTCTTTGGTGGATGTGAAGATGCATATTCTAATACAGATCTAGGTCTCACCAGTGTGAGGTAGCATAATAGTTGTATATCTTTATTACATTTGCAAACGATCATTTTTATAAAATCTAAGGTTTTGTTTGATTTTTTAATAACTTCATTGACATGGGAATTCCATGATAGTTTCTCATTTATTATGACTCCTATGTATTTTGCATCTTTAGTTTGGGTTAGTTCTTTTACATAAATGAAATATTTTGATTTATTTTGTTTCTTTTTCTTTGTTACTCTTAACAATTTGGACTTTTCTGGATAGAAGGACATACTACAGTTTCTTACTCATTTTATTAATTGACACAAGTCTTTTTGTAAAGTTTTGATTTGTTGTTCGTACTTAATTGTTTAAAAGATTATACAATTATCAGCTAATAATCTAATTTGTGTTCCTGTTGAGATGTTGGTGGGTAAATCACTTAAATAAATAAAAAAGAGAAAGGGACCTAGGACAGTTCCTTGTGGACGTTCTGAGTAAATCTTAATTGAAGCATATTTCGATTCATTAAATATTTCAGTTTTCTTTTCTACCCAAAAGGAAGTCTTGGATCCAATGACGTTAAGGACCTGAGATTCCAAAGTAGTTAGTTTTTTTTTTTTAAAGTAAACTATAGTATTGAAATTTTTCAAATGATTTTGAAAAGTCTAGTAATATTGTATCTATTTGATCATTTTTGTCTAAGCAATCTATTAGAACTATTAATGGTGTTTCACATGATCTTTTTTTTTTCTAAAGCCATGTTGATGTGGACATAGGGCATTATATTCGTCAAGTTGGTAAACTATTCTATTATATATTATGTCTTCTAGTAATTTATAGGTGATAGTAGTTAGTACCCAACTACCTGTCAACTTTATTTTTTTTTATAGTAGGACGTTTATTGTAGTAAGGTATAGATGAAAAATAAAACAGACAGACTTACATTCATTTATATAGAAATACGAAAGGTTCACTTATAATATAGTTTTTGGATCATTAACATTAAAATAGCGGCGTCATACATGCAATTTTTAGGATGCACAGAGTTGTTATTTCAACTTTTAAAAAACAAATATTATTATTTTTATTTGTTTTTAAAGAACATAGCTCTTATACCATAATTTTAACAATATTTAGATTTTATAGGGATGTGTAGCAATCCTATTATAAATTAGATCTATATCATAATGTTTTAATAAAACAATCACCTAAATTTGTTCATAAAGAGAAAAACACAATATTATTTTTAAAAAAGGTTTAAACAGCTTTTATTTTTAATTTTTTTTTTTAAAATATAGAAATATATTTAAGATTGAATTTTAAATTACCTTAATTTTTATAAGCTTTATTAACAATTTAATTTTAGGGAACTCGCCAATAAAAGTGTTACCAGATATTAGTAAGTAAACATTTTTTTTAAATATTTTTATTTATGCAGTATTACCATTCAAATCATTAAAAACCCATGCGTGTTTTAACGCAATTTTTAAAAAAATAAAAAATAAAATAAATTAAAAATTTGTTTTCTCCAATTTTCGTATGTAAAGGAAATCATACTAGATTACATTAAAAGTCTTTCCAATTAATGCTTCTAAAAGTGAAAAAAAATATATGTTTCAAAATTCAGCAAAAATTACGGGAGTCAAACTATCAATACATTTTTTTAAAAATTTCCTTCACCAACATACCTTGAAAAGTTTTTGGATTTCATTAGTTTTCAAAAAATTGCCAAAATACTGATATTTCAAAAAGAAACAACAAATTAACCTTTTTTTAAATAGAAAATTTAGTAAACATTCTCGGGATGTTTTAGTTCTTTTTGGCCGGTGTACATTTTTGATGCCTCCTAAACATTTTTGCAAAAGGCCCGATCCTTCTTTCTAACTGTTCCTATTACCTCAGCGCCATTTACTATCTCTAACTCTTATTTTCAATCACGTGGTATACCGCTAAAATTAAAAAAAAAGGTTCGGACGTAATAGTCATGGTGGATTTTTGTTAAGGGATACAAAATTCCTATTCCCTTTTTAAAAATATAAGAGTTTCATGAAAATGCATATCTGTTTGTAATTTAAAGAAATAACATTCAAGACCACTATAAAATATTGTGAAATTAATTACTGCCAAATCTCTAGCTTCAAATTTGATGTTAATTTGTCAGAAAAGGAAGCTAATGAAGCTAGGGTATTAACTTAAGAAAACACCCTAACCACATAACAAAGAAATATTTTTAAAAATAAAATAAGTAATTTTTTTTTTTAAAGAACTATATAAACAAAGTGTTCCCAAACTAATCTAAAAATTATATAAATGTAATTAAGTCTACAATTAAAATGTAAATAATTAGCACAGTGTTTATAAGTATGCACGAAAACTGTAAAAATACAACTAGACTAACTGTTGAGTATCGTGTGGACGGCTCCCACATGTTCGGTTCTTGGGTGTCCCCAAATGTTGAATATTCAGTTAACTCTAACTATTCTATAGTCTAAACTAGTAATAACAAAAAGTGACACCTAAGTGAAGTGACAAAGATATAAATATTTAATACATTAAAGATATATACATATATACATAGAACGGCATTAGTAAACATATACTGGATTACACTATATACGTCTATGAATTTTATGCTAATAATTTGAAATGATGCCCACGTCCCTCATGAACTGGGCGTGGCCAAAAGACTGGTTGGAAGGCTGGACTTCGGCCTGGCCAATCAAGCGTAGCTCCGCTCAGTGGTCAGCTGGCATTCGGCCCTTCCCCACTGGTCACTGGCTTCTTCAAGGTACTGCCACCTGCTCCCCTCCTCTTAGCTCTTGATCTCCTGTCTGAGATTTCTTCTCGCTAGTTCCTCCGCCACTAACTAGCTCCACTGACTAGCTCCACTGACTAGTTCCACTACTAGCTCCACTGACTAGCTCCACTGACTAGCTCCACTGACTAGCTCCACTGCTAACTAGCTGGAATAATGATATCATTAATTAACCAAAGATAGTGATAACATAATAAAAGCATACATATCATAAATAGCTATACTACCTATACAAATACATTTGCCTATCTCAAACCTAGTTAGCTCAAACCTGAACAGACTTCAGCTAGGCTCTACTCGGATTCGTTCAGTCACACCCGCAGACCCTGGTGTACTGCTAAATGCTGAGAAAGAGACCGCTGTCAGGTTGAGTGACAGTTTATATAGGCCTCTACTGTAGCGTGGCTTGACCGAAACGTTCTCATGTGATTGGTCAGTGGCGTGTACCAACTGTTAATCACGCGCTGACATGCATGGCTTCGAGAACGCTCGACCAACCTTTACTATACTCATGCTACGGAATATTCCATGGTCCGTCCTGGATCTTTGTCCATCTCAAGGACAGCGTCCCTGTTGCGTGTATGGACCTACCCCTACCCTCAACGGTTCTCAAAATTGCAGAGGTTCTAAAATGGAGGTGGGGAGGTATTCAACACTAACCTTACAGAAGCGTTAAGCATTGGCTACAGACGGTCCCTACTATATAGCCGTAAGTTGTAACTTTTAAACCCGCTAGATATACAACCAAAAAAAAAAAAGAATAATAATGATAAGTTTCAAATTATTTCTTTTTTCAACGACAGAGAGCACGTGTTCCTAAAGTTTAGTTCAAGATCCGATAGCGAAAACCTTTCTGTTACAAAGTATTTTTATATAGATAATAATAAATTACTCACCCTTTCTTTAAAGTTAAATTTTAAATTAAATAATTTTATATATTAACAATCATTGTAGTATAGACAGTCTAATCCGTCATAGTTGGCATGAATATTGACTTGAAGATTGATAGTGAGCTGATTCTATTATTTTAGGGAATTCATTCAAAAGCAAGTAAAAATTTCAATAAATTAGATAATAAAACAACCAGTTGTCTACATTCCCAAATGTGACCACGCAGCATTAAAAATTTTTGCTCCCTTTTTATTTCTTCATATCTCGAGCATGGTTATATTTTAAAACGTTGTTTTGAAGTTGTAGAGTAAACTTCTGCGATGGAAACAGGCGAAAAAATTTATAAATCTTCACATACTGGGAGCCGGGGGACCAAATGTAGGGTTTATTTAAATATTTTTTTATTAATGTAAGGTAAATAAAAAAATGAAAATCATCTACTCTACTATTTCACGTGCATGTAGAGGAATGAACATTTGGAATCATGTTAAGTACACTATCACGTTGAAGCAGTCATAACTGGTGCGTCAGTCTCTTACGTTTGCTGGTATAGACTTGAAGGCACTATGCTTTTTTCACGGGCACTTGTATGTGGCCTACACCAGAGTAGGCAAATAAGAATCTATGTTTACGAACTCTAATTGGAGCTGCCTAAAAGTTATATAACACATTACTGTAAGGTAAATCTACCCTAAATCTAAAAAGTTTTAAATGCTTCTACAGAAAACCATATTTAAAACCCGTAGTTGTATAAACGTATATATATATATATATATATATATATATATTGTGAAGATCCATTATTTATTCTATTGGTTATCTTTCCTTATCTACTCTCACTGTTATTCTGCTCTTCACACACTTTGTTAATTACTCTTTAAACACTAAACACCAAGGCAGAATGTACACTTCATTACTTTTAATCTCTTAACTTCAGTACATTCATTATTCGTGCATCTCTCTACACATGCGTCTCTCTACCTCTACCTCCTACTTCATAACTGCCCCCTCTCTCTGCGTGTCTCTCTCTCCGTCCGTGTCTCGTCAGTCCCCGTCCGCGCATTCCTCCAGTCCAGGCTCCGCCCCTTAGACTTCACTGTCCGAAAGTCCATCGTCAATCAAATTGTACCTCCCCTTAGTTAAGACGGGGGTAGGTGGGTGTACCCTGTCATGGTCAGTAATCCCCCCTTTCCTTGTCTCTGACCCGCTCTACATTTATCGGCGCCTTTCATCTACCGTTCGGGCGAGTATCTCGGTCTGGGGCTACCTGACACCTGGGCTAGATAATTTGACCCGCTCATGGTTTGATTCCCACGGCTCTGGCCGCACCTGGACTCGTCCCGCGACAACTCAAAAGCCAAACATACGCAGCGCCCTAACCGATCTAAATTCCCCACACAGTCCCCCTACTTTCAAAATTTATGTCGCCCTCGACATTAAAGAACCCTCTCGGTGTATGTTTGTTTAAAATTGGCTTCGAGTGACTAAGACCCTCTGGCAAACAATTCAAAACAAATACACAGAGAGGCTATTGTGTTTCCCACCAACACAACCTGCGCTCACCATCCTACATCACCCCATCTCTACCCCTCTGTACCGTCTCATCCCACTAACGTGTGTCAGTCAAGTCCATGTCACCTGGTCAATTTATCAACATCATGGGAGCAGCCATGTAAAACATAAGGAGGGAAAATTCGACAAAAATGACTTGTAAAAAAATATTATGGATAAACTTCGTACTCTTTTCAAAAAAACATCAAACAATGCATAAGACACATAAAAAATTAAATTTCATAAATTTCTCAAAACATTCCCAAGTCATCAACTACGTACATCTATCTAATTCCCGATAAAATTGACAGACATTCTTAAAGTCAGATAATTGCATCTGACGATAAAAATACACAGACACTTCTTAATCATCAAATAATAGCATAAAAAAAACAACATAGCAAAAATACTCATGCCATGATCATGATTACTCGGTTCCAAAGCTTAAGACAAACCAAGCACACATAGTAATGCATCATAATGGAATAAAAGCATAACACAAACATAGTCATTTCATCAATTAAAAGCACACACAAAAAAACAACAACCGAACTCATCTTGGTCAGAAATCAACTCATATCCTGAGACAAACCAAGCACAACAATTCAGTACATCAACCTTGTTCGTGTACCAGCATTACACAACAAAACACAATTTGTCCATTAATCCTCATAAATCATGTAACTAAATAAAGCAAACCATAACTAAGCAATTCATCATTCTCAACCTCAGTAAAAGCATAACATTACACAACAACAACAAAATACCAGTTCTCTCATAATCCTGGTTCATGTACGTTACTAGCATTACTCAAATAAAACACAATGCCAAATCATCATCTTAAATCAATTAATAGCATAATACAGCAAACATTTTCAAGCGGTTCATTATGCTCAAAAATTCAAGTAACAGCATTACAATAACACACATGTAGGCAATTCATCCTTAGCCTGGTTCATGTGACCGCATACATCATTAACTTAAATTAATTATTTTGTAATTTGTAATTGCCCTGAAA
The DNA here is from genome assembly GCA_002072015.1 of Radix auricularia. Taxonomy (NCBI): domain Eukaryota; kingdom Metazoa; phylum Mollusca; class Gastropoda; family Lymnaeidae; genus Radix; species Radix auricularia. The sequence continues at coordinate 536,549 of MUZC01002977.1, forward strand.
AAAAAAATGTTTACTACTGCAGCAGCACTCGTGGAAGCTCGGGGGTTGTCCCAATTAAATTATCTCTCAGACAATTAGTTTGTAGTTTCAGAATCCATTCTGGTGGGTTATCGTCATGGTAAGGCTTTAAATGGTCATGATGAATAATTCTGGCCCTCGCCTTCCCCTCGCCGCGAATCTCAAACAAAACGTCACTAAATTTTCTGCTAACAACAAATGGGCCCTTCCATCGTTTGGGGTTCAGTTTCGGGTTTCGGCCGATTTGTTTTGTCAAATCCAAATAAAGAACCATGTCTCCCACACTAAATGAGTTTTGCGCTGCTCGAGTGTCATGATCTCGCTTTTGGCGCTGCGCAGCTGACTTTAGGTTTATTCTAGCTGTTTCATAAACTTCATCCAGTTTAGTTCTAGTTTCTCAACGTACTCCGATGCAGGTTGATCGAGACATTTCTTTGGTAATGGAGCAACCATAGAAAGGTGAATGGGCTGATAGAGTTCCCTCCCGAACATTAGGTAATTAGTGCTGTATCCCGTACTGGGGTGTTTGTGGTTTCTGTACGCACTGGTTAACAAAGGAAGGTGGATATCCCAATCCTTTTGGTTGTCAGCTACGAAAGCTGATATCATTTTGATCAGTACTGAGTTGAAACGTTCCGCCTGACCATTACCGGCGGGGTGGAAAGATGAGGTTCTGGTCTGATTGATGTCTAATAGCTTCATGACCTGTTTAAACAGTTTACTTTGGAAATTTGAACCTTGATCAGAATGCAACTCAAGAGGAAACCCAAAGATAGAGAAAAAATTGCTTACCAACGTATCAGCGGTTGTTTCGGCAGAACAATCTGGAAGTGCGTAAGCTTGGGTATATTTCGTGAAGGCGTCCACGACCACTAAGATGTATCTGTTTCCCTTATTTGTTACAGGCAGTGGACCAATAAAGTCCGTGCACACTCGTTGTAACGGCGAACCTGTAAGGACTGGCTGCAATTTAGCTGAACTATTCACCTTCGGTCGTTTTATGTGTTGACAGGTTGAACAGTTAGTGATGAAGGCTTGAATGTCCTTCTTCATTCGGTACCAATTATAGTACTTCCTCACATTATCCAGGACCTTGTTTATGCCCAAGTGACCCGCATATACAGACGAATGCATTTTCTCTAAAACCGTTGTTACTAAAGATTTCGGTAGCATAATCTTTAACACTTCATCTTTCCGACCGGGATGAAACCAACGTTTGCACAACACGCCATCCACCACAATGAGTAAATCCAAATTTAGCCAAAGGTTTCTTATGGCAGGTGATTCCCCACTAACCTCCTCTCTTTTTGGTTTAGATTTGTTCCTTATCCACTGGAAAACATGACTCAAATCTTTGTCATCTTCCTGTAACTTTCGCAGCTCCTCCTTCGATACCCCCAGCCCTTCACAAAATATATAACTGTTTGTCTCCTCACTAATTACTTCCGCAGGTTTTACTCCTTTCGTTTGATCGGTTGCGTGAGAATTCAGATCAGAACGTGGTAATCGTACAGGTTCATTTGGGACCATTGTGTCCGTCTGCCGGTCTGCTAACCCACTAGAACGTTGAGTGGCCTCGGCTGGTGAAAGGACAGTTGGTTTCACGAGATGGTTGGTTTTACTGCGAGTGGTCACCATGTTGAGCTTAGCTATGGTGTTTTTCGGTAACTGTGCACTGGTTGTGGACAATGGGATAATATCTTCTTCTTTATAAAAGTCGGACCATTGTCTGAATCTTCTAGTGCACAGATCACACCCGTGACAAGGGAGGTCTAGCAGTACCTCATCTCTGTTGTAGAACAGACAACCATCTGGTTCACTTCGGGATAGAAAGTCGGCGTTGTTGTGTTTGATTCCACTACGGTGTTCTATGTCAAATTCAAATTGTGACAATAGTTCTAGCCATCGTGCTATTTGATCTGTCGGGTTACGAAAGGATAGTAACCATCGCAGGGAACTATGGTCAGTCCTTACAATGAACTTTCTTCCTAAAAGAAAATGGCGGAATCGATTGGCGAATGTCACAACGGCCAGAAGTTCTCGTCGAGTTACACAATACCGTCTCTCTGCTCGATTTAGAGACTTGCTAGCATGGAAAATCGGTCTTTCCATCATTTGTTGATCCCGATTCGACCACTGAATTTGAGATAGAGTGCATCCTATAGCCGTAGCGCTTGCGTCACAGTCAATTATAAAGCTCCCGCCATCGTGTTGGGGCTGTGCCATAAGTTTTGAAGATACCAAACATTGTTTTAATTGTAAGAAAGCTGCTCTTCACACACTTTGTTAATTACTCTTTAAACACTAAACACCAAGGCAGAATGTACACTTCATTACTTTTAATCTCTTAACTTCAGTACATTCATTATTCGTGCATCTCTCTACACATGCGTCTCTCTACCTCTACCTCCTACTTCATAACTGCCCCCTCTCTCTGCGTGTCTCTCTCTCCGTCCGTGTCTCGTCAGTCCCCGTCTGCGCATTCCTCCAGTCCAGGCTCCGCCCCTTAGACTTCACTGTCCGAAAGTCCATCGTCAATCAAATTGTACCTCCCCTTAGTTAAGACGGGGGTAGGTGGGTGTACCCTGTCATGGTCAGTAATCCCCCCTTTCCTTGTCTCTGACCCGCTCTACATTTATCGGCGCCTTTCATCTACCGTTCGGGCGAGTATCTCGGTCTGGGGCTACCTGACACCTGGGCTAGATAATTTGACCCGCTCATGGTTTGATTCCCACAGCTCTGGCCGCACCTGGACTCGTCCCGCGACAACTCAAAAGCCAAACATACGCAGCGCCCTAACCGATCTAAATTCTGTTGTGTTTGATTCCACTACGGTGTTCTATGTCAAATTCAAATTGTGACAATAGTTCTAGCCATCGTGCTATTTGATCTGTCGGGTTACGAAAGGATAGTAACCATCGCAGGGAACAATGGTCAGTCCTTACAATGAACTTTCTTCCTAAAAGAAAATGGCGGAATTGATTGGCGAATGTCACAACGGCCAGAAGTTCTCGTCGAGTTACACAATACCGTCTCTCTGCTCGATTTAGAGACTTGCTAGCATGGTAAATCGGTCTTTCCATCATTTGTTGATCCCGATTCGACCACTGCATTTGAGATAGAGTGCATCCTATAGCCGTAGCGCTTGCGTCACAGTCAATTATAAAGCTCCCGCCATCGTGTTGGGGCTGTGCCATAAGTTTTGAAGATACCAAACATTGTTTTAATTGTAAGAAAGCTGCTTCACACTCTTCGTCCCAATCTAAGGTCTTGTTCTTTCCTCCTTCCAATAAACGATTTAATGGCGCTGCTATGGTGGAGTGCCCCTTTATCCATCTCCTGTAATACGATGCCATCCCCAGGAAACTTCGTAGTGCCGACACCGTTTGTGGTTTAGGAAGTTGAATAATAGTTTCTACCTTTTCGGGGTCGGTCTTAACTCCATCGCTTGACACAACATAACACAAGAACCGACTTTCGGACTTGAAGAGACTACATTTTTCGGGTTTAAGTTTGAGTCCTGCCTGCTTCAGTCTGGACATAGCCTCGTTGAACCGCTCCAAACACTGCTCAAAGTTCTCTCCAAATACACAAATATCATCAATAAACACAACCAAGGTTTTATAGTTAAGCCCCTTGAAAACCGTTTCCATACAGCGTTGGAAGGTTGCGGGGGCTCCGGTCAGGCCCATGGGCGTTACGTTGTATTCGTAATGCCCATTTAGCGTGGAAAATGCTGTTTTAGGTTTGTCCTTTTCTTCCACTTCTATTTGATAGTAGGCTGATTGTAGATCTAACAAACAGAACTATTGTGCGCCTGCCATTGCCTCGATTAACTCATTGCATCTAGGAAGGGGGAAGCTATCCTTTTCAGTTACCTTATTGAGTTCCCTATAGTCGCACACTACTCGGACCTCGTTGTTCTTCTTCCTAATAAAGTGCAAGGGAGCAGACCACGGGGATTTTGACTCCCTAATAATCCCTGCCTCCAGTTGAGCATTGATGACGTCATCCACTTCATTTTCGAAGGCTCTGGGCGGCCGTCGAGGAGGAACCTTAATAGGTCTGGCATTTCCTGTGGGGATTTCGTGCTTAATTACGGAGGTTCTTCCAACATCTAATGAAGAGGTTGAGAAAAGGTCCTTGTTTCTCTCTAATAAAATCCACAATTTTTCTTGTTCTTCCTCGGATAAGGAACTGTTATTCAAAGTTTCCTCAAATAGTTTCTTTACACACAAAAGGGGTGTCTCCTGAGGCGTTACGGAATTTATAACCTTTGTAACCACGGGCACCTTATGTCGATGGAGATTAAGTCCACGTTTAATAGAAAATGAAAAGTCATAGTGACCTAGAAAGTCAAACCCCAGGTATCCATCTTCGGCTATGTCCGCTACATGGACCGTCCATGGGTAATTCTTGTTGTTCAGAATTAAATCTATATCGCAGACTCCATATAGTTTTACCGCGGACCCACTGGCAGACTGAAGGTGCAGCGGCACCAGATGGTCATTTAATGTTAACTGCTGCTGTAATCTGCTAAACACTCTACTGGATAAAATCGTCACGGCCGCTCCGGTGTCTAACAGAAACTGGGTGTTAACTCCACAAATTACTATTGGAATATACACAGCACTTACTCTGGGTGATCTCAGTTGGTTACTTAAGTTACTGTGTTGTTTTGGGGCGGCCCGAATTAGTTTAAATGGCGATGATTCCCCCTCACGGATGATCTGTTAGGGCAATTACGGGCGATGTGACCAATCCTATCACACCCGTAGCACCTTATTTCTGCTCTCCGTGGTTCCCGTGACGAAGGATGTGTTGACTGTCTCTGAGAGGCGACGAAAAATCTCAGATCCTCCCTCAGGCCACTGATTTCTCTAGCCAGTTGGTCAGTGGCTACTGCAGCAACCTTTTGTCCTGGCTTACTTATATTGTCCCTTAGGTTTAAGAGTTGGTCAAGGGCTGCTCGGGCTTTTTCCACAGTTTGAGGTTCAGGCATTAGGCCTATTTGTGACACCATCGCCTGATCGGGGAGTCCCCGGAGAAATTGTTTGAATCCGATGGCATCAAGAGTTGGTTGATCCGCCGTTGGAAAACTTTGTTTGACTAAGCTGGTGATGGCGGAAGCGTACTCCACCGTCGTTTCGGTGTCGAGTAGCATTCGGTTTTCCAATAAATTTTGGAAGAATGCCGGTGTCCTGTGGTCCTTAAA
>MUZC01002977.1:542639-585767 GCA_002072015.1 Radix auricularia
ATATATATATATATATATGTACTCGAATGTATATGCAGTTGTTTATATAGTGGGGAAATCCATAATAATTTATTTTCAAAACCTGCTTCGAGTTATATTCAGTTGCGTTCACACTCAAAATAGCATGTGGTGAAATTATAAAATGTTTATATTTCAAAAACGCTGAAATAATTTTTTTCTTTATATCAATAAATGTAAATACCTGTATTGGAAAATTAGTAAGCAAACATGTTTTTATTAACGCTCTTTTTCGTTATAATACCTTTGTTTACTAAATGCATAAGGTTATTTACAGTGCGCAAATTTTCCTTTGCTTTTGATATTTTATTACCTGACCAGTCATGCGTTGCAACGATCTCCTAATAAATGAAATTAAATAGATAGTACTATTTTTAACTGTTGTTCCTGACACCTTCAAAATTTTGGATGAAACAAAGTCCCAGAGTGTTATGTCTCTTTTGTTAAATAAGTGGATATTTTGATAGCTTATGTAAAGAAAAATATTAGAACCCTAACATCCCTGAGTACTTAAATAAAAAAATATTTCAAGCACATATAATTAAATAATTTCAAAATTTTCAGTTTGGTCGGTAGAAAGAAATTTCTTTAGTATTGAGCTTACATTAATGTGTGTATTTTTTTATTTTATTTTATTTTTAAAAAATTTTTAAAACATTAATGGCTCTTCCCCTGAATAGTTCTAGTAATAAATATTACAGTTTGACTCATTATCAGTATTTGTATTAATATTTTTTGACTAGACAAAATAAATAGGAAATAAAATCTGAAAAGTTAACCAACATAATTTTACAAATATAAATTCAAAATTATGATAATCGCTTTGAATCAATTGGCATTTGAAATTAAGTATCGAATAGAATATTAATGAGGGCATTAATTTGGTTTTCATTCGGCTTAAAAAATATATGTTTGCCATTACCTATCTAATGGCTAATGGCATACTCAGCTACCTTGCATTTTTCTTGGTGTTAGGATGTTAATTGTAGTTAGGTATAACAAAAAATTAAACAGACAGATGTCAAATTATTTATTTATATAGCCGAGTGGATGGTTTTGCTATGAATACAATAAAATCCAGATCATTGCTATGTGGATATTCACAGGTTTATTTCCTTAATCCAATAAACATAAATAAATTCACTCTCCAAAACGTCGGTCATCGCTCTAAGCTTCCTCTCATCTCTTACAGACCAGGCCAGTGTGTTTCTGTCCTCTAGTCATGTCACTACTCCTGACTCACCGTGCTGTAAATTCACGGATTTTTAATCAGTCGCTCACTAAGAACGTCAGTGATATCGAGGGCTAGAGTTAACCTGCAGTGACCTGAGAAGGTCAACTAAAACAGAATCGTAGGGTCACCCAAGCAGAAGGTTTCATATAGAAAGACGTTGGATACACGTATAAAATAGTTACATGATAATTAGCATTTAATTAGCAAGGTTATACAAGCATTATGTTAAGAATACACTGAAAATCGTTCACTCAATTCAGTGGGGTTTTTTTCAAGCAGCTCTTTTAAAAACTTTTGATCAATATTTACGGTCTGTAATGGTGTGTGGCGTAAAAACCTATGTTATATCTTAATTAAAAAGAAAAACAACTAATCAAGTAAATTTGTTCGTTAAAAAAAAAGCTATTAATTACTAAACATATTTCCAACTGTTATTTTTAGAAAACAGAATAAATTATTCGAAATGACATTTGTTAATAAGCTTTTACATTTCATCTTCAATCTATGTAACTATTTCTAATAAGCGTATCTAACAATAATTTAATTTCAGAGAAATCTTCCTTAAAAGTGTTACCAGAGAAAAGTAAGTAAATAAATTTTGATGTCTTTGCAGTATTATCACAAACATCTTTAGATGTCTTAAGTTTCTAATTCCTTTACTCAGTTTACTTTCTCTAATTCTTGTTATTAATCTGGAGGTGAAGCGATGAAATGAACAAAAGGTTGGGATGTATAAGTCAGGGTGGAGTTTTTTGAGGGGATAAAGAATTCTTATTCATTAGAAAGCTTTTATAAATGAAAGTTTGAGATGGAAGTAAAGATTTATATATAATTTTAAGAAATGAAAAATAAGAAAAATTATAAAAGATGATAAAATGTCTTTTTGTTGAAATCTCTGATTCCATATTGGATGCATATTAGCCACATGCGTAGCTACTGAAGTGAAAATGCATGTGCTGAATAATAATCATAATTCAACATAAGTTTGCTTGTAATTGTAACTGATTTATCTTTTTTTGTTCAGTTTCTTCCGTTTTAAAAGCCAATTGAGGTTCTACGAAAACATGTAACACATTACAATGTTTATATTTTTTGAAATGTTTTTCTTGTGGAAAAATATTTTTAATTTTATATATAGGTTTTCTTTTTTAAAAGAGTTATTTGTTTTTATTTTGGTCATTTTTTTATCATGTTAAATTTAATATCTCATTACAGGATGTGACTTTATTAAATGTTGCATAACATAAACAAATTTATGAAATTTTGAGTTTTATACACACATGAAATATTTATGTCTACGCAAAGTGTGATGATCAAATTAAAATACTTCTAAACAATCTACAAAATATCATACAAAAAACCCAACCCAATGACAAAAAAAAAGAAAAAAAAAGGAGCAACAGAACAACTCAATAAACATATTTAAATCAAACGTGCTTGCAAAACTAAAATAAAAATTTTATAAATATAATTTTCTTTGAAAGATGAAATTGAAGTAACTAACGCGGTCCAATTAAGAATAAATGCACGAATCCCGAAAAATATACCAAATTTGACATAACCGTTCAGTATAAGCGGCAGGTTGTTCCTTTCCTTTGGTCGAAAGCTTTACATTTAAAACCCTTTAAATAAATTAAACAAAAAGTGAAAGATACACATGATTTCCATTTTGATCAACGTTTATCTTTCGATCCAATTACGATAACTCGATCTATCTGAAATTTTGATAGAATGCATTGTTAGCTGACAAAAGTCCAAGTGCGAAATTCAGCTTGTTGAGTTTACTAAAGTTGGGTCATTTTTTTTACTTATGTTTTTTTCGCTGATGGAACCATTACAGACAGACATACAGACAGAAAGTGAGACAAGACGATTAAAACAATATAAAGTGATTTCAAAAGTTGATCCCACTTCCCCATAAATTAAAAAAGGAAACATAAACTAAAAGAGACCGATGTATTAGGTTTGATTAAAATGCTCCAATTAAATTATTATAAATAATATATGTATATATTTTTTTAAAATACATTAAATATTTATAATTTTATTTTTTTTAAATTAAAAAGTGCGTGTTTTATTTCTAGACACAGATGAATCTAAAGCAATCGAATTACGGCAACAAGTATGTGCATACTTGCAAAGAAACGCTCCAGAATATCAACAAAAAAGTGGGTTGTCAATCCAACAGTGGGATGTGGAGCTGAACACCTTAAGGAAGCCTGGCTTCTGGGATGTTAGCCTGGGAGATCTTGTGCCCCATGTTATGGCCAAAATTCTAGGCAGACGTATTGTAATTTTGCATGATAACCCAAAAATTGTACTTACTGAAATTTATCCTGATGAAACACCAATTTACTTAGTGCGCCAGAACGACCATTATCATGCAGCAGTTAAGAGAGAATTCAACCATTCAGGAAGTGTTGGTAAGTTGAGCGTTATAAATGTGTATTTTCAAATAAGTAAAACGAGAAAGCATGGAGCTACAATTTTGTACTGTCAGTATGAAACAAGTGACACCTCTTCATTTTATTCCTAACATACTGTTGCGTTTAATTTAAGTGCAAATTACACACAAAAAACAAAACAATTAATTAAACCGATTTTTAAAAAAAAAGAAAATAGTACTTACTTATTACACTGAATGAACATAATATTTAGAAAATTCTCTACCTATAAGCTCTATTTTATACTAATTTGATTTAAAAGGAAAACTTTTCAATAGCTTTCTATACTAAAACTAATTAAAATTGTTATATGAATCTTCCTAGAAGACCAAGATGAGTCAATTTCAAGGAAAATGAAGAACACTCTTGCTGAAAAGGATCTATCGTTAATTCCGATTGAAAAAGATGGAAACTGTCTGTTTAAAGCTGTAGTTGTGCAACTAAAAATTTGGAATTAATGGTTTAAGTAAATTTTAAATTATAGTTATTTTACCCTTATACAATCGACCAAACAAATCATATAGATAGATTCAACTTTTTATTACAATTTAGTTTGAATTATATTTAAGAAATGTTTTAATGTAATATTAATAATTATTTAAATAATTATTTAAATGTTATGATAATGTTAATCATCAAAATTCAATTATTGGCAATATAATTTTGAACATGAATGTGCTATAAGGGATGCTAATGTGAAATTTTCCTGAGAGTCCTCTTAATTTGGTGTCGAGCCTTTACAAAGATACTCCATTAGACAAAAAAAAAACACCCCCCAAAAAAACACAACATCTGTCGTTCAGTCTCTTATCTCTTGATACGTCTTTGCGTACAGAGTAGATTTTCTTGAGACTGGTCAGATTTATAAGGGTTTCAAAAAACGGGAGTGATAGTGCTTCCTTTAATTGAAGTCATTAACATTTATTTTACATATACGTTTTTAACTTTGATGCTTATCATTGACATTACTACGAGTTTCATTTATGGAAAATATTCATTCTTTTCAATGTTTCTATTGAGACAAAATATATATCTTTTCAATTTCATTGTTTAGAAAGTTTTCACATAATAATGTAATCCTCACATCATTAACAAACTAATAATTTAATAGTTTTAAAAAAATGGATGGCTAAGTCTTTGTCACAAAAATTGTATATAGAAGATTGATTTCAAATCCTGTTTATTTTTAAAAAATATATTCTTATTTTTTGTAAGTGTGCTTGTGGACTATTAAAAACAAGATATGACCCGCGGCGTAGCATCCGCTGCAGACTTGCTTATGACAGTGCTAATAACGAGGGGGAAAGAAAGGACACAAACAGAAGCACCAAGAAATAAAGACAACGGTAGTGAACGTCGGAAAGGTGGGGAGGCGGGGGCGGGGGCGAAAACTGACACATTGTTGTTCTCGAGACATGCGCACTTTAGTTGTTATGATTCTCAATTGCCAACCTTATACTATGATTGACTGACCCTCGTCTGGTTCATTTGCTATGCTTATTTGAATTCGTCGTATGATTGTTCTGTTAAGCTAAGTAGATTTATCTTTAGATACATACGTTATATCCCATGTTGTCACTCTGTTTAGTAGATAAATGATCAAATGAATCTTCTATTTCTTTAACTATATTCGATAATCAAACGTTTTTAAATTTTTAAAAAAAAATTAATTAATAAACTGACACTGAATGAAATATAATTAAAAGTGCATTGCAATTACTTAATATTTTAAAATTAAAATTACGTATAAATCAATAATAGCTTAATTAGCTGCTGAAATAGTATTGTTCCCCTTTTTAATTATATATTATATAATTTTCTAAGATACATTTTTAATAAAAATAATCCTTATTTGATATCTTAATTTACAGAAGTGAAATGAATATTATTATTATTTTATTCGGACATATTTTTCAGATGCAAATAATTAGTTATAAACAAAAATATCCATTAATAGAAATGACAGTTTTTCTAAATATACAATTTATGTTAACATTTTAGATTTCAGTTAATTATTTTTATTTCAGTGTATTATTAATGAATATTTCTTGATACATATTTAAAAGATTTTTCTGAAGATTTTATTTAAAATTATATATATTTTTTCAAATTGTTATTATATTTTAAATATATACACAGCTAAGAAATATTCCTTACAATGAATGTTAAGTTTCTACTTGCCATAAGTAGACACATTTTTAATTTACATATGTAAACTAATTTTATTCTATACAGATATGTTTTAAAAAACCTGTTGCATTTTTAATTTTATTATTATTATTTCATTTTATTTGGAGCTAGAATGTTAAGTTTTTAAAATGAATTTAGAGCATTCAATAATGTTAATGCATATTAATCCAAAAAATATTATTGTAGTATTAATAGGTCAAATTTATAGACATTACCTGAAGTGTTTCGGACGCTCCTTCACACTAGTTTACATTGTTTCATATTCTATAAATAAATTATATTTAGTTTTAATTTCTATGAGGTTTTTTTTCCTGTCTTTCTTTTTTTTTCTTTTTTTTTTAACAAACAAAAAACGAATCATTTTGTGGTGTGATCGTGATAATAAATTTTATATAAAGCACTTTGCGCCTAACTTTTTCGTGTGCCTATGATCTTGATAACCTTCAGAAAGGACCGTAAACAGTAAAGCAGTCCCTTTAAAAATTGTTTAGAGATATATGCTTCTACATAATCGTGAAAAAATCCTCCATTGTCATTTTATGTTAAGGGCAGGGTTTAGCCTTACATACGATCTATCAGAGTAAAGCTTTGGACATTTTTACAAGCGGGTTAATGGGAACTGATTTCTTCATCCTCGATAAAATGATCAGTGCTGTATGTGTGTGTTTTCGTTTGTTTCTCTGTTCAGAGGCTTTGGGACAATCACAAAAGTCAATGTTTGCAGTTTAACAACTGTTAAATAGTCGAGGATGCACCAGTCACAAGGCCAGTGAATGATTGGAACCAGCACTGACCACCAAAACTAGTAGAATTGGCGACTCATTGTTGATCTTTATGTCATGTGCCTTTGGACGATTTATTAGATTTATATTTCAACTAGTCTGACTTTTATACGATCTAAATTTATACAATAATTATTAGTACTCTCCTATGATGGAGTTTTATCTTTACTACATGTGTACTATTTATTATACTTTTTTTTTCTAGTTTGAGTCACAAATAGAGAAAACGTTTCTCTTAAAAAAAAACATTATTTATATAAACTCAATAAGTGCTGTCCCTAAAAATCATTCTAGTTTTTCAGATGTGTATAATTATTGCTAATGTTTATTAATGGTAGGATAAAATCAAGCACATTAACTTCTAAACATGTCTTATGTTTTTTTTAATTAAAACAGATGCTTTCTATCCTTGTTAATGGCAAAGAAATTCAAAAAGTTGACTATTTAATGCATATCTTATGCAATGATGACATTAAAATTGTATATATAGATATATATTATGTACATCTACTTTAACTTCAAAACCTGGTGGAAAAGAATTGGTATTAAATTAATAGACAATATCATTTACTTTCAAATCTCGAAATGTATTTATTACAAAGTTACAGAGAAAATAAAGAAAAATTTAAACAATTTTTATTTTAAGACATTATCCATTTTAAAATGTTTTGATAAAGCTCTTTTATTTATTGCAATTTGACTCGCGGCATAGCATACGCCGCAGACATGCTAATCAAAGATAGTTCAAAGAAGGTGGGTGAGAAAATGGACACTAAAAGCAGCACGAATTATTGGAAAAAAACGGCGGGTAAACGTGGAGACATGAGCATAGCGGTTGTTGTTACCTGCCCTCCCCTCCCAACAAAAAAAATAAAATAAAAAAATGTTAAAAATATATTTAAAAAATTAATTAATACAAACCCCTGCCAAACATTAAATGTCATTTTCCTACTGTAGGGTTAGTCATGTTCGCAAAAATGGCAATACACTAATTTTATTTTGTTTTAAATTTTTTTCATCTGGGAATTGAAGTCAGGTCTTTCCAAGTTCAAGGCAGACGTGATAACCACTACACTACAAATTATATGTTATGGTGTGCAGGAACATCGGTAGTGAACGAAAAAAGCATTGTTGCCACAACCCCAACCACATCTTATTTTTCTTATCATCTCACTTCTTTGCCCACTGTGATCTATCGCCCACATCGGGGATTATTCGTAATTCTCATTTGCGTTTGTCGTGTGCGTGAATGCTATATAATGATAATCATATTTAACAAATAATGCAGTGGCGTCGCGAGGGATTGTGTAGGGGCGAAACGCCCCGGCTGACCCCATTACTGGGATGTCATCAAAGATTAAAGTTTTACTGTGTTCGAATATATTTCAGAAATAACAGACACCTTACTTTCAACTAGAAGGAACGCAAGAAATACAATGTAAAACATTAAATGCGAAAACTTTTTATTTAAAAAAAATATTAGAAAACAAGCAATAATAAAACAATCCCCGCACACAAAAAATATTTTTAAAAATTCGAAATAAAGAAAAGAAACATTTGCAGCAGAGAATCTTTAAAAAAAAAAGCGTGACATGAAAGAGGCGTTTTCTTATGTTTTAAAAGATATAAGCCATTTGAGCCGTGACAAACCAACAGCATGGATAAGTCCCACCCCATCATATCATTCAATCATCCACCATAGACTACTGAGGAAGTACGATATTCATCAATGAAATAAAAATCAAAGAATGGGTTCATTGTGTTTGTTTTGGTGTGTTTTAGAAGAAAATTATGAATTCAATGTATTCGAGTTAACATTATGTTCTGTTTATATCTATTGAAGACTTGCAGGCACATATATGTATAAATATAGTCATCCGGTTACCTAGGTGCCATTATGACTTACTCTGATTCGTAGTTACGAACGCGCGCATACACAGAATAATAATACGCGTTAGTCTGTATCTATATTAAAAAAAGCTAAAGACTTGACTGACTCACTCATCAATAATTCTCCAACTTCCCGTTTAGGTAGAAGCATGAAACTTTAAGAAGTTTTGGGTACCCCTGCATGACAAAAATTGGCGAAAAAGAAATTTCAAATAGCGCTAATGTGGATTGGTAGGCTCGAAACGTGCTTTCCCTTAATTGGGTATAAACGTTTTATTTAAAGTAATAAAAAAAGTTCTTAACGATAAGAATGTTCATTATAATTAACTGGGCAATACAATATGAAAAAAAATTTCTAGTTATGTCTCGTAGATCTAAATCATGTTTTCAAAAGTAATCTCAATATAATACGCACCTTATGGCGCAACAGGAAAGGTTGTTGAATATAATACGCACCACAACACTCTATCTAAAAAATTAACATGATACATGGAGATCAATAAAATAATTTTAAAATTCAATACGTGGGACGTGGTGGTCGAGAGGTAGCGCTGGTCACGGGTTCAAATCCACACGAAGGTGAGGATTTGTTCTCGAGGCCTGAGGAGTCCCCGAGTCACCAACTCCAAATGGGTACCTAACTAGACAATAGTTAGGCGGCTGGGGTAATGCGTGGAACCCCCATAGCAGTGGCCTGTGACCGCTGCATCACTTGCCAACAGATCATCTCTCATGGTCTGTGGACGCAATTATCTTCTGCATAGAAGGAGCGTCTGTATATCTAAGATAAGATAATAATTCCACTACAGTACATTCGATCGATCTGAAATTTTGTATAATCTTTTTATCATCGAGACGAGTCGGCCCGAAAAATTTCCGCTCGCAAGCTTACAAGAATGTGGGATAAAAATGTATCCAGAGTTTTTTCGGCCCGGGCTCAGACACCATAAGTTAATTTAAAGGATTTTAAAAAAAAAACATTATTGTTCCTACTTTGTGCGAAGGTAGAACAATTATAATTTGGGAAGTTGTTAAGTGCACTCCTGCGATGCTAATAGGTGAAAAAATTATATAAATTATCACAAACCGGGGACCAGGGGCACACACATTTGTTAATACCTTATGTGAGTTTTATACACATTGAAAATCGTAATAATTTCATATTTCCTAAATAGGTAAAATCATTAAAATATGGTGGGGGGGGATTATAGAATAGGTCCGCGGTGGTAGCCGGGGTAAAAATATTTAAAATATCGCTTACTGGGGGCCGGGGTCCAAATATCTTTATTCCCTTATATGAACTATATACAAACTGAAAATAGCTAGTTAGTATGTCTCCCTCATCTATAGAAGCTTAAAATGTTGGGATATTTTTAGTACACTTTGCCGTGGTGGTGCCAAAGTGATACTATGTTGATAGCGAGTCACAGTAGAGAAATTCCACACCTCCCTTGGGCGTTTTCGGCCCAGTGCCCTGGACGCCCAGGCGGCCGCTTATAGCAGCGACCGCTCCAGGGGGGGGGGCTTCTCAGTCTCTACGTCCCTTAGGGAGCCAGAGGGCTGAGGGGTTTTACGGGAAGCCCCATGAAGAGCACAGGCTCGGGACTGCTGATTTTCTTCCACATCTAGGATTTTCAGTACACTTTCAAGACGGTAACAGACAAAAAAAAATATATTTACATTTTCACTTACTTGGGAACATAGGCCGAAATGACGTTTTTCTTCTTACATCAAAAACCGATTCATCCTTAATTCTCCAATTGTCCGTGTAGGTTAAACAAAGTTTTGAAGTTATTGAAAAATACTCTCTTGACGATAATTGGCGAAAAACTATTTAAAAATACCTGCGTAAAAAGAGCCGAGGGCCCAAATGAATTTTTTTTTTTTACATAAATGAGATGTATTAACCATCCATAAAAATCACTTATTTTCCGATTTTCCGGGTTCTCTCTAGATGTTTTCTTTTATAAAAATGGATACATCAATAATGTTCCATTTCCAATGTAGGTAGAAGCATGAAACTTTGAGAAGATTTTGAGCACCCTCCCACGATGGTAACAGGTGAAATAAATGTAAAAGTACAACACACTAGGGAACCGGGGATCCAAATGAAGGTTTTACTCCTTTTAAACGCTATCTGAAACATATTCATCATTCAATCTCCAACTTCCGTGTATGTAGGAGCATACAATTTTTTGAAATTTTTGTACATTCCTGAGATATAAAAAGGGTAAATACATCTAAATTAACACTATCTAAGGGGCTGGGAGCCCAAATGTAGTTCTTGTCTAATATTAAAACTGATACATCAATATTTCTTGAATTATCCATGTGCGTAGAAACATGAAAATTTTAGAATGTTGTTGAGAACCTTCGCTATGCTACAATGTTAACAGGCGAAAAAGATTTTAAATATCAGCTCAATAGGATCATTGGTAGTCAGTCAATTTTTTAAACAGATTTTTCGCGGGACCACGACAGACAGACAGAAAAGACGGTGAATTTAATATATTTCGTATATCCATCATGATTTAGATTAAAATCAATTATGTTTTGCATTGGTATAACCTGGGTCTTCAAGGCTAAGTGTAATCCTAATTTACCGCTTCATAGCACGGGTATTTTAAATAGTTTATTAATATATTTTTTCAGCTTTTGTTTTCCATCGTGTAAAGAATTGTTTTCGCTCTTTAAAATACAATACTTTATCATACAATTATTTTTATTTTAATCTACAACTTTTTTGCAATTTTATTTTAATGACAGATTATCAATCAATGTCGTAAAGCTAAACAAGCTGACAAGTTCCTTTTCAATTCTCATTACAGAGATTATATTCAGTCTTGATTCTCCTATGCAAATTCTATCTCACTTTTATATTCTTTTAAAATTTGAAAAAGGATCGCTTACTGCTGCAGTTTGAAGGCATCATTGAAAGATGGGTGCGAAGTGCATTTTACATGTGTAAACATTTTAACATGACACTTTTTTAAAAAGAAAATACCGTTTTTGGGATGGAAGTGACAAAGCTCCTTGACGTAATAGCGGAAAAAGGGGGTCTGTGTTTTTGCGACAAAGTATAACGTGGGGAGTGGGGCTGGGGTAAAAATCGGTAACCTCAAGTGAAGCCATTTATGGACGGCTCGTTACGTCGTAAAGTGGTGACACCATAAGCTACCTCAACGGAAGTGACACCAACTCTAGCGACGCCCCTAATGACACACTGTGTTTAATTTTTTAATAACTTATTTAATCCACTTATTATGTACTTTGTAATGGTTTCTCTTGATTTAAAAGAATCTAAAATATTTGTTAGCTATTGCGTTTAAATGCGCATTAGAGTTTTTATCAATTGTTTTTTGTGTTGTTTTAACAATCTATAAGTTAGCCTGTTTCAAATCTTTAACAAAATCCTCCTACACTCAACAATCTCAATCTCCTGCTCGCTATCAAAAACCAACCATCACTATCTCATATTTAGTATATCACATCTTATCTCCTAATGCTACGTCATTCTAAAAATGTGATTATGTTATGCGCACCGCGCACCAGTCTAACTTTAGAATTTACATATCGGGGAAAATATACTAGCATGTAATATTTCGCTGACAGTAATGCTACATATAAACATCATTCATCATCCACGAAAACTTTTTAAAACATAGTTTCTCAAATTATTAATACACGTATAAAACATTTCTATACAGGGCATATTCATTGCATATCTCCCTAAAAAATGTAAAGGTATTTGTAAATATTCTTTAAATTTAGCTTTAAATATCTGATGGAAGCAATGTCATTGTAATTTAAAATTTTAGAGAGTAAGAGAGAGAGAGAGAGAAGGGGCGAGAGAGGAGGGCAATATTAAGACTACGCGGATTTTGAATGGCTTTTTAGCCTCAGCAATACTAAATGGGATTTTCATATACTGTCCTTGTGTTTCAGTTTTTTATATTTTAAGTGTTTTACTTTTCAAAATACTCCAAAGATTTATATTGGGAAGTCGTACAATCCCGAAGAAAATACATCTCAGTAGAGGCAAATAATAGAAAATATTTTTTTTTGGCAGCCTTGTAACATTATCTCTAAGTACTGTTACTGGTACGCGGCCGGGGTTGGGGACCACTGTTCTAAAGTAACAGCTTTCTATGTACATTTGTTACTTTTTAATTTTTTAATCAGGGTGCTATAACTCACTTGAAATACAAGGAAGTTAAGTGTAGTCAGATATTCCACGTCATTTAACCCTTTCAAAAGATTATTCTGATCACGTGATTGAAATCTTGGAAAGACTTTGAGAAGTTACATGCATAGTACAAATTATTCAAGCCCTATTTGTATCCCTGATTCAGGAATTTTAATAGCTAGTCTAAATCTTTCAAGCTTGCATTTGAAATAGCAATAAAAATTCAATGAGGTCTTTCATTTTCTTGGTTCTATTGATGTGAGGAAATCTTACGAGCTAAGAATATATATTGATCCTACCCCTTGGGAAAAGGGTCAGCATTGCTATACAACAAGCCTGGGCGTATTAGGTCGAATCATTTATTCTCTTTATACACCGGGTAAACAGGACGATAATTCTGTCAGCAGTTTAAATTAAGACAACCCTCTTTAAAAAAAGGAAACAAGAGAAAAATATATGTGTACACTGACATGTAGCGTTTTGCAAATAATTTATAAGAAATGTGCATTCTTAATCGTTCTAAATAAACTAAACAATTGGTCTAAATGTCAAACCATCGACATTTCTATTATCTCAAAAATTGTTGCGTTCTTACTATTTTTTTCTCTTTAATATAAACGTATGCTGAAATGAACGTATTTTACTTGCTCAAATTAATCATCCTTCACATCGCAATCTTATCTTTAAATAACTTTTGAATTCTTGAATTTTTAGCCTTTGACAATGTATATTTGATAAGGTTAAACATCCATTACTAAAGCAATTCACATCATTGCATAGGCAAATTTGTTTTAGAGAACTTCAGTTAATTCAGATTATCAGTATAATGAAAAAGAAACGATAAGGTTTCAGCTTGACTAAAATTTAACTTTTCTGTTTGGAAAGCTTGATCTTACATAAAGTTGCGGTAATAGTTGTTGAATGTTTTATCTCGGCAGTCGGCACAAACGCTCTTTAGTGTTTATTAAGATGTAAATTACATGCCAAGAATTAAAACAATTTTTAAAAAAAAAATTGTTTTATGAAATTGAGATTTTTTTTATTTTGATAAACATTTGGTCACAACGCGTAGTTATTGTAGTTGCATGCATTTAACGAGGCATATTGGCTAGTACACAATCATAGTTCAGCCAGCGGCATTACACGTTGGGATCAAACGGTACGCTTGTATAGAGTGGCACTTTATCTATCGTTTATAACTTGTTTGCTTACATTTGAAAATAAATACTGAACTGAAAAAGAAAAACAAGATTGGTATATTAGAAGCTGATGTGAGTGTCAAGGCGCATGTTTTTCATTTTTAAATTCCTAATAAAATCTATATCTCTTGTCCGCCTTGATCTCTGTTTGTCGTCGTCCAGCGGAAATAAACGAAGGTAAAAAAATGACACACTTCCCGTGATGCTATCATCGAGCAGAACTTTTGCACATCAACATTTCAGATTGATCGATTGTAGCGGACGGGAAGAACGACAATCTCTATAGATCTATAATTTTTCTTCATTTCGGAATAAGAAAAGTGTTTTTATCCTTTTGTTTATCTTAGGGTTGTATTTAGTTATCTTGCTGTTGTATTTCTAAATTAGAATAAATTGCTTTATGTGTTTTGCTACTATACTCTCACTTTCACTAATGATGAAATTCTTTTCAGTTTTGTATATTCTTCAGTAAGGAATATGGAAGCTCTTTATTTGAAATTGTTCTAGTTTATCGCTTTCTATATGGTGGATTGGTCCAATACAGAAGATGCATATTTTATTACAGGCTACACCAAAATGAGGTAGCATTTTAGTTTCATATTTTCTTACAAAGTACTTAAGTTTTTTTGAGTAAACTTAAGTAGTGAACTTTGTCAAATGCTTCGGAGAAGTTCTTGAAATATCGTATACTTTTCTTATTATTTTCGAATATTTTAGACAGCTCATCTATTGAATTAAAAAATTGTATTTCGTTATATCTGGGCGTAAGACACTATAGTTGTCTGTGTGATTAACTATTGTACTACATATTATGTTTCCTATAATTTTAAAAGTGATACTTCCAAGTAATGCATGTCTATAATAACCAGGGTCTGATGTATCACATTTTGTAAAGAAGGGTAATACATAAGCAATTTTCCAATCCCGGGACACTTTGCCCTGGTTTAGAGAGGCTTGAGAAAGAACTACAATGATATTCTAGTAACATGCAGCTTTCAAAATCGATGTTTCCAGATCTAGGTATAGCTCAAACAACCACAGTCTTTAATCAAAACTTTAAACCATAACAAACTATAAAAAATTATTTAAAAAAAACAACAACAAAAGACTTACAAACCAAGAAAAATACTAGGGCTGCGAAAATTAACGATTCATTTCTCGATTAATCCTTAACAAAAATTAACGATTAATTTTTTTTTTTACCATTAGACGACCCATCCCTTATAATTACTTGAGGCAAAAAAAATATTAAAAAATTAAGAATAATTATAACAATATCAACTGATAAATAATACATACGGGAATTTATAAAAAAAAAAAAAAATAAAAAAAAAATAATAAATAAAAAAACTATCCACTGACTGAAATGTTCAAAATGTTGATAAAGTTTGCCTACCATGGTTCTAACACCTCGACTACTTATCAACCCAAATTAAAAGCGTATTAAGCTAATGGCAGTAATGGAGTCTGATACAGACACCGAAAATGACGGAAGCTCTTCTGATGAATTACTGCGTTACAAAATGGAGATGAACGTTCCTAAATTTGTTGAATTATAATGAATACCGATATCCGATAATATCATTCCTTGCCGTGACCGTGTTGTGCATACCAGTTAGCTCCGAAGGTTACATTGTCGATTATACCTGCTCATCACGTTAACCAAAGAATGTCAACAATACTTTCTTTTTGTGAAGTTGATTAAGAGATGATACATAAAAGAGATTTTTCAGTGTTATTGAGATTTCAAACAAGAACGTTTAGTAAGTGTTACTTATGTCATAAATTTTTATTTTCGGCTTTAATCGAAATTAACTTTTAATTAAACGTTAATTTTTCAGAGTTACCGATTAAATTTTAGTTAATCATTAACACTGTTTCATACTCAAGTGAGAAGAAACACACCAAAATGGGGCACTTTATTATTGGAAACATTTTTGCTCTTGAAACTTTAAAACGAATGTCACGTCAAGTAATTATTGGGCTTTTTTACGCATCAATTTTCTTACTCCCCGGCAAATACGTGTAAGTCTTAAAGAAATGTGAATGTATATATTTTTTTTTTGGGGGGGATGGAGGTATGCAAATTTATTTAAAAGCAATGAGAGAAGTTTTTAATATACTTTATTTCCACGGAGTATTAATTTCAAATCAATAAGCTGAGGTTGACTCTCCATGGGGGAGGACAGCCTATTTTTCACGACCTTAACGTTCACCAATGAGATTTATTGACAAACAAAAGTCGCTATGTAATGTGACGTAAATAAGTCAATGAAAACCTTGGCGTCTCCGAAACAAAGTGAGATACGCATAAAAAAATATAAAGTTTTAGTTAGAAGCTATATGTAACATTTGAAATTAAACATTTATTACATAAAGTTTTTCATTTGGCTTAAGAAACGATTATTTTGAAAGACTGGATCGGTAAGTTTTAGGGGAAATAATTATTTTATCTTTTACAGAAGCTCGTTCGCGTTCAATACAGAAGATTATTGTGTGCTACGCTGATATATTGTCAGTGTTAAGTCGTGCATTCTTATTAGAATTTTAAATGTTTATAAAGTGTTGCTTGTCCTTATGCATTCAGCCAATGTACTCAAGCCCGAATTTCGGATGGGAAGAAAGAAAATTTACATTTTTTTTTCTTTAATACGGATTAAGGAATGTGTTTCTATCATTAGGTCTGTCTGGAAGGGGGGTTGTATTAAGTTACCTTTATGTTGTATTTCTAAATTAAAATTAATTGCTTTATGCATAATTACTAATTTACTCTTGGTTGTTATATCCTCTAGTGTTTACAGGTTTAATGATTTAACTAATGGTGTTACTCTTGTCAAATTTGAATATTCTCCTGTAATGAATCTGGCAGCTCTTTATTGACTTTGCTCTATTTTATCAATGCTTTCTTGGGTGGATTGGTCCCATGCAAATGATGCATATTCTAATAGAGGCCTCACCAAGGTGAGTGTCACAGGATGGCCAACTGCTGACACCATTGTATGTCACGGCATAGGTCCCGTTTATCTCTTTCTCGTGATTGACCTATTTTGCGTTCTTTAGTGGACTTGTCAAAAAATCTCCTCTCTTACACGATAATTCAGTGCATCCATTGAAGTCATGAATTAAACTCTTTAATAACAAAACATTTAATATCTACATAAAAGTATGTCACAATGTACGACAGTAATCTCTAAAATTTCAATAGCTTCCAGCTCTCTCTCTCTCTCTCTCTTTGCACCTTTTCACCTTTGCCTTTAACTACCCAGCACAAGTCCTCATGTTTTTTTTCTCGTGAACACATCATACCGACTGGCCTCGACATTGGCCTTCATTTTATCCTTACACACCACCGCATTGCTTTCATAGCAGATCTCTCACGTGACAGTTAGGTGGCTTTTTATTTTTATAACGTTAATACATTTGTTTAAGTTTCTTATTATAAAACTTAGGTTTTGTTGATTTTTAATAACCTCATTGGGATGGAGATTCACTGATAGTTTCTCATTTATTATGTCTCCAAAGTATTTTGCATCTTTAGTTTGAGGTAGTTATTTTCCATGAATGAATTATTTTGAATTTATTTGTTTAATGTTCTTTATCACTATTTGCATTTGACACCTTTCTGTGTGGAAAGACATACTCCAGTTAGTTTCCCATTTATTTAATTCATCTAAGTCTTTTAGTAAAATGTTGCTCTCTTGTTCTGACTAAATTGCTCTACAAATTATAAAATCATCAGCAAATAACCTAACTTTTATTCCTTTTGAGATGTTGTTGGGTTAATCGCTTATATAATTTAAAAAGAGTAAGGGACCTAGGGCAGTTCCTTGTGGAACTTCTAAGTTTACCTTTATTGATGCAGATTTTCATCCATTAATTATTACAGTTTGCTCCCTACTCGAAAGTAGGTATTGGATCCAGTGATGTAAGCGACGTGAGATTATAAATTAGTTAAGTTTTTAAGTTGAACTTTGTCAAATGCTTTTGAGAAGTCTAGTAATATTGTATCTGTTTGATCAGTATTGTCTAAATCGTTTAATAGTTTATCTATTAGACTTATTTATTGTGTTTCACTGGATCTTTTTATCTAAAGCCGTATTAATATGGACATAAGGATTTATATTTGTTAACTTTGTTAACTATTCTACTATATATTATGTGTTCTAGTAATGTGTATGTTATACTAGTAAGTGATACAGATCTGTAATTACCGACGTCTGATTTATCACATTTTTTAAAGAGTGGAGTTAAGTTGGCTTATTTCTAATACGGGGGCACTTTAACCTAGTTAAGAGACGCTTGTAAAAAAACTACAATGATTGGGTACAGTTCATTGCTTTGTTCTTATAATAATCTGGCAGGCAATTCATTTGTAGTAGTAGATTTATGTATGTTGACATTTTTAAGAAGTGACTGTTAATCTATCTCGTCTACATTTATGATTCCTATTTCTTTTATTTTTTGAAAAAAAAAAAATATTAAAACTTTATTATTAGGATGTTAGTTGTAGTTTCATTTTCATTATATTATTTATTATTTGAGCCTTTTAGTGTGTCTATTACCGTAGGCTCCATTTTTAAATAGATTTTATAAGGGACCTTACGTTTATATTGTTATCTTTAGCACTTAAATTGTTTATATTTTCATTTAGAGGTTTGGACTAAGAGTTGTTTGTGTCAAGTGTTATATCTTAATTAAGTATTTTTATGTATCCTTTTTAAATTCAAAGCCTTAAATTTTGGTTTGCTTAGCTTTTATAATTTAGAAATGAAGCAGCATTTGTAGATTCTATTTGTTGTTAGTTTTGTTGGAATATTCTCATCATTTAGAGTTTATAGATTTGTTTTTATATATTTACAAATTTCTTCTGAATATATTTAGGAAATTTCGTTGGAAGTTAGCCTCTGATTGGTGTAATTTTATTAAATTATAATAATTCCAAAGATAGATTGTTTTTTCTAGCGATCTTATTTATTTTATGTTTTATTGTATTGGTTACCCTAACAATATAAAAAAACAGACAGTCCAGGAATTATTGTGCAGTCTATTTCTAGTCCTGGCATGTTTGTTACGAATAAATCTAGTGTCCTATTTTTCCAAGTGCTTTTGTACTATATGTTCTTGGTTGCTGTTGTTTATAGTGTCTTAAAAGTGTTTATTAATTTCTTTATTAGTTAGATGGTTATCAATTACATTGTCTTTTGCATTTTATGTCTGGAAGATTGAAGTCCCCTATAGTCCAAAGTACAGCAGTTGTTGTTATTTTCTTTTATAGAAGTTAATTGACTGCAAGGATTGTTAATATATCTTAGTTTTGTAAACGTTGGCCTATATAATACTGCATACAATAATGGGAGCCGAGTTTTGTGTAACTATGTTATGAAAAAAAAAAAAAAAAAAAAAAAAGACAAAAAAAAAACAGAATTGCTGTTAACAATTTCAGAGCTATATATGTTGGGGCTAAACCAAGTTTCAGAACCATCAATTTATGTGTGGTTGTTATGTTTTTTATAAGTAGATCTAAATCTGAATTTTTTTTTTTTGTGCTTTGGAATTTAATTTTTAGCGTTTTGAGAATGTTTTGATTGTTAGTATTATAATATTTTTCTTTGTTTGTTTATTTTTATTGATTTATGTAACACGTCTGATTTTATCTAGTGGGTTTTTTATATTAGAATTAGATAACAAAATTTAAAAGTCACTATAGATAAACAAATCAGAATTGATTTTGGGCAAATCAGAATGTGTGCAGAGCAATGATGCATATTTATTTCCTAGGCGTAATGATATATTATACTATAGTGTCTTAGCATGAAGCAAACTGTGTGGTACCACTCACTGCAGGTGTCACGCTGAATTACTCCTTATGTATAAGTGCATGTCTTTGTACAAATTTGGAATTTAGATGATACTGGGCTTATGTAAAATTCTATGTCACTGGAGAGGAAAAACATTAAAATTAAGTGCTCATGCCTATCTCTACATATTGTGAAATTCCTATGTTGTGCTTGTGTTAATTGTCTCTATCTACTTTAACTCTATTTCTCTAATCTGCACACACTTGGCTAATTTTTATACAATCACTAAACTCCAAGCCAGAATGCATAAATAAATCATGTTTAATTATTTCTTCTTTAACTACTTAACTAACACTCATCCCTAACTCAATTCTTGCTCCTAACTCTGGCCCTATCCATACCTCCGTAGGTCTGTCCGTCTGTCCCTAACTCACCGTGTGTTTGTCTATGCCTCACCTTTATACCCGCCAGTCTCCGCCCCTAAATTACTATAGTTCAACCTTGTTTTACTAAACCAATCTCTGACGAGACTACCACACCCAGGCCAGCTGGCCCGTGTGTTACGGCTTGAGTTAACACCCTGTCCTGTCCCGTTGTCAGTCACCGTCCATATCAAAGGATCCAAGGTTGGCCTCTATCCTCGGCCGCACCCGCCCAGCTTCAAAAACACGTCCCTCTGAGCGCCGACAACGTGCCCTCAGAGCCTCCACAATATTTATATTTCAATACTTTTAGGGTAATTTCCTTTATTGTGCTTAAGATAGAGGTGTAGTCAGTCTGCTTGGTGGTGTGTTTGCTTTAAATAATATATGATATTTTACTGTGATTTTTAAGATGTGTGTTTGTTGATGTTAATGCCCCTGAAAGTATTACGGTTATTATTAAGATTAAAATGCTCATTTTCCGTAACTCTAGAATTGAAACCTAAGTAGTATTAAGATATTATTATTATATTGTAAGTTTAAGTATGTTATTTATAGTGTTTTTATTTGTTCTAATTTAATTAGGCTCAATTAATTTTTTTTGAATTCTAAATCAAGTAATCTAAGTTATTTTGAAGGTTTATTGGTGCTTTTATTGTACGTAAACAGTTACAGTTAGAAGATCTAAAATAAATAACAACAAAATGGCCACATACATAGGTCTTAGTAATTTTAGTATAAAATATCATAGGATAAAAACAATAATATTGTTAAACAGCTAATCTTGTCAATTGGTTAATTAAAGATTATATTAGTGTATTGTAAAAAATTTAGTTTTATGAATTTTGGAAAATATATGAAAATTTAGCTCTATCCAAATACGTGACTTTTCATAACACCGAAAAGCGTCAGTTCTTAAAAATCACATTTTCAAAATATTGCTTTTGCAATAAATTTTCTTATACATAATGTGTTGCCTTTATAATATTTCTGTGTTTTTTTTTAAATACAGAATTTAAAATTTTAAAAGTATTCATTGCAATTAATAAAAACAGTTCACATTTTTCTAATCAATTAAGTTAGAATATATATATACATTTTTTGAATATAACCATTTTCTACCACAATTTCTATCAAAGATTAAGTGATTTCTAAAACCATGAATGCAAATCGAAATCGGGCCACAACTGTTAGGTTGGTGGAGTCAAAGTTCTCGACAACTAACCGGGAGGAGGTAAATATTACAGAAACATGCGTGCAACATTTACATAATTGATAATAAACTAGAATTGTTAGAACAGTTTGTAGTAAAATAAAAAAGTAAACAAATTGGACTTTATCATTATTGTGCATCCCTAATTATTAAATTACACAAATGGTTTGTTTATCTCGCTTTTATCAAAAGCAGTTTTGCAGCATAGTTATTTATGATATATATATTTTAAAAAAAAAAAAATAATAAAAGGGAAAACGTTCGATTTAATTATTTCTTTCGTTTAAATTTAAACACATATCATCAACTGAAGTAATGTTTTCAAAGCTCTATTATAAAATAAAATATTAAAGCTCACATTATTTGTTTTGATGACACAATTGGTTTGTGTATTTTTTATATTAACAAAAATTATTTATCGCATTCCTACTCTATATCATAAATTATCGATATTATCTAGATTTGTGAACTATTATTTCTTGTTTGTTAATTTCAACAACTGGTACATTTCACATATGTGAAAATGGACGGAAAAAGTTAATACCCATTCATTAAGTTATGCAATAAAAAGTTCAATCGGGCCTGGAATACAATAAAATCGATATATCTACATATACCCGGTAGATGCTTACTTACATTTAAAAGACTTCAGGAAAAATCTAGGAATACATATTGAGAGATTAATTGATTTGTAGAAAATACATTAAAGGAAAGAAATTTATCAATAAAGTTCACAAATAAAAACAAGCACTCATTTACAAACAGCTACTAAAAATTCGAAGAAACTAAAAATTTTAACAATGCTTCTAATATAGGTATCAAAAGTTGTGCGAGATGAGATTAGGCCTGACAATATATATAATGGGAATGTTTATTCCCCAACTCCAGATCTGGTAAACTCAACTTTACCTATTCTTTTTTAAATAAAGTGTTAGTTTCTTTTTGTGTTTGTTTGATTTAAAATATGGCAGACATCATTTAAGCTCATCATAAGTTTTAATAGTCTTAATAAAATTTAAGTTTGAACATGTATTTGAAAGATACATAGTGATTGTCACTTTTCTAAATAAATTAGCAGCTTTTGGCTGTCCCTCATTAGTACATACATATAACTAATCAAAATTGTAGGTTTTTAGGAGGGAAAAACGGATTATTGATAAAATTAATAATAAAAGCCCTGCAAAAAAAAAACATGCAAAATCTTAATCTTGGTGTTGAAACGTAGCTGCACTGCAGTCATTACTTTGAGGATAGACAATGAAAAAAGGTGAAAAATAACTGTCGATTAATGGTTATTTTTAATGACGATAATTGTTTGTATTTACCTTAAAAAATGTTTTCAATCCATGTTTTCTTATTTCATTTTTTTTAAAAGCTAATAAAGCATTTTGTAACATGTTATTAATTTGCAATATATAATCAATTATTTATCTGATTATGGAATAAATGTTGTATTAAATTATTATCTTGTTGTCAGATGACCCCTGTCTCAATAGACGATATTGCTTTACCTGCAGAAGTACAAGGGTAAATAATAATAAAATCCACTTTTCAACATTATCAAATTTCTACAAATCATTTAAATAATAATAAAAATAATCTATATATAAATTAAAATTTGAAATTCCTTTCAAATTAAAAAAAAATATGATAAAAGCATAAGACTAAATAACATTTTAGAATCAGTAACCTTGTTTGATATAACGAATACATAATTTAATTATTATTGTTAAATAAATTAAAATGCGAATAATAATTTTGTTCAGAAGATGTGAAAGTCTTGTTTTCCCACATGATCCTTAATTGTGTTGATTGGTCCTTTATTGATTATAAGGTTTACTTTTTTAAAAAAAATCCTCCTTTTTTGTTCCAATGCAAGAATAACAAATTAAAGATTATCAGCTCTTAAATTGTCGTATGACTATTATTTTAGTCTGAAAATATCTCTTCCCAATATTATGAAAACCTGTTTTAAGTAAATATTTAGGTAATTAAATGCATGATAGCTTGAAAAATTACACGTTTCACAGCATAAAACACGTTAAGAAACTTAAGCGTTTCAAAGTTTTAATATTCTAACTCTTTCATGTCTTCCTAATATTATTAGTGCAATACCGGCACCAGGAGGCCCGGTTAGTGTGCTTTATTTTTGAAAATTCATTCTTTGAAGTTTAATTGTACTTAAGTATATATATATATATATATATTCTAACTAAATTATATTAATTTATTCGTTACAAATCACGTGCAAAGCATTTTAACTGAGTAGCAAGCTGTTTTAATTGTTATATTCAATTCCATTAATTTGAATTTCTATATTTCAGCTGTCTTAAAAAACCCTACACGATACCAATGATTTACACATTGTACTAAACAACGTTGAGCTTTGGCTCTTCCAGTAATACCACCAGACATATTTGGGAAAACCCACACCTTTTCAAAATAACACAATGTTTTGTCTTTCAGAAGGTTTTATTTACTTGCTTCCGTTCCTTTCCGCAAAAATTCAAACTGCATACGGTAAATAAAACCATTTCTAAAAGTCCTAGAGATCTCAACTTTTTACCATAGCTAGATCTTGAATGGAAATGTTTTGTATTAAACTTTAATATCGATTAAATGAAACTATATAAAGCATCTGTATTCGTATGCCTGATTATTGTTGACATCCACGCTATTGCGGATTAAGGGGGGGGGGCTGAACGGGCTAAAGCCAGGGGCCCTCGACGATTTGGGGGCCCCCAAACTTTTTATATTTTATATTAAAAGTGTACAATGTTTGCAGGAACTCTTGAGTAATAAAAATAACTTAAATAAATTTATAAATATTATCCATGTAATTGATCACGATCCAGACCCGATAGTCCTAATAGTTTATATTTTAAAAAATCGTCAGTTAAGACAAGTTCCGCTGGCCGTATGCAAAGAGTATAGGCTTGTGATGCAAGCTGTGTCGGGATCGATTCCCAGAGGTGCAATGCATTTTTTTTTCTTTTCGCACTCAATTGTAACATACCGGCGAACACTTCAACAAGTATTTTTTTTATGTTCGTTTTTTTATTTTCATTATTAATATCGAGTTACAGTCTTTTATTAGCTGTTAAGAATCATTTAATTTTAAGGGATGCTGGCTGGATAGGGCCCCCGTTTGATTGCAGCCCGGGGCCCCATGCAGTCTTAATCCGCCCCTGCATCCACGTACCAACGGAGTTGACCCGTGAACATGTCCCGGAGGCATTCAATCGTTGGGCGGGTGCTTATGAGATGTTTGGTGTAAAGCAATAAGCGGGTACTTATGAGGTTTTACATAGGCAGTTAACATATTCTCCCACTTATACATCTCTCTTTTACCTTCTAAATTATAAAACTTTAATTTTTAAACCGAACACTCGAACACCCCATAAGGACCCGCCCAACGTTTTTAGTTATTTAAATCAAACTACTTGAAATTTAAATTATTTTCTTCATTTTAGTTCACTTATAAAAAGTGGTATGTAAAATAATTTTTTAAAAATATTTATTTATTTCTTTTCGAACACGCTCCCCTGGGTACTACTCAAACATACCCCCTCCCCCCCGTGAACAATTTACAACATTTGAAAATGTATTGTTTTTAAATTCTAAACTCTGAAACATCAGTTTTAGTACCACCTCACAGTGTTAAAAATAGTTAAATCAAAATATATGCATATACATATATATATATATTATATTTATATATGTGTGTGTGTGTGTTTGTGTGTGTGTGTGTGTGTGTATGTATAGACAGAGATAGAGAGAAAGAGAGAGGGAGAGAAAATAGATGTTAAGAAAGATTGATAAGCATTTATATAAATATTTTGAAGAACAAAAAAAAAAAAAAAAAAAACATACACATTTTGATATTGGGCTGTCCATAAAGTATGTCACGCTATTTTTGACCATTTTCCCCCATCCCCTCTGTCAAAAAGTGTCACAAATATCAAGACCCCCTTCCCCCAAAGTATTTCACTCTTTCAAAAAATGTTTTTAGTTACCGACAAATTAAAATTTAATCGAAAAATTAAAACATACTTTACTTTTTAACTGACTTCAAATATAAATGTGAAAAGAACTATCAGATTATTAAATGAGTTTAATAGTAGAATAACTAATTATCAACAGTTGTCACAGTTATTCTTGAAAAAAGTAACTCAATAATTGAATTTGAAAAAAAAAAATGAAAAAATTAGAATTGACAACATTTTTTTTTTAAAGCATCGTTTATCTGCTACTTTTTCATTCTTAATGGGTAGGTCAACTTTTAGATAACCTTCCGATTTTGCATTCTATTGACACAGGCTAAGATGTAGATTGACGAAACTTGACCTCTACCAGTGATTAAATGATAAAAATGGAAACAACAAAATGTGACTTAAAAGGACTAGATTGACAAAATATGTGAACAGCATCTTGTGCTATATTGAATATGTTTACCTTTGAAATAACTGTGAATTATGTGTTGTTGTTTTTTTAAATATTCACTAGACATCATCCAGTTTGAAGTGAAGTGTTCATCCATAAATACGACTTACAAAAATCTTTCCCAATCATCGTTAACTAAAAGGATATTTGCAGACAGATCAACTTCATCTTCATCTAACCATTCAACATCTTCTGAATGTGCATTTTCCATTCTGCCAATAATTGCCATGAGTTCTCTTTACTCTCTAGCAGCGATTCTCAAAGGTCGGATGAGTTTTATTTGAGTCGATTCTGGAAAAAATCTGGGTTGGCACATTCTCCTTCCCCCTAGCTCTGTGAGGAAAAGTATAAGTTACAGACTTTGCAAATTCGATCAAGTAAGCTGGTCTGCAAAGGTGGACAATAAAGATCATGTGGTTGTACTTTTAAATACTCCTGTTGTTCTTGGCATAATATCATCAAATTAGAGAGTTTGTACCACAATCAATGAAAGAAATTTATGAGCATCTGCATCTGATCTTTCTGAAGCTCTGAGTCCATCAGTAGTGTGGATGATTGGGATTGGAGGAGGAAAGAATCTCAAAGGTAAAACGTTAAAATATGTGCTCCGTACTTTGTCGCAATATTTTATGTCCTGACATTTCAGAATTTGAGAGAAGTATTGGTTGGTGCGAACATGATTGTCAGACCATTCCTTATCCTTCGGTATGCATCCTGCTGCATCTAATTCATATTTCTCAGGCTTTATATATTCTGCAACTGTTGGAAATTGGTCAAGAATCACATGGGACCAGATTTCAGCTAAGGTTTCACCTGCAAACTTGAACTTTGTTCTTTCCAAATCCTCATTGATTGTTTTGCCTTTAGAATCAAGGTGACTGTCATAATGTTGGCAATATGAAACCAGATAGTTAGTTCTCTTCTCAATGGAGCCATTTGACGTTTCTCGCGATTAAAGGCTCTTCTTCCCGTTGCATTGGTTGCAGGGAATAAGGCATCAATATTATTTTTTAAGAACTGAAGGATTGCAACTTCAATTATTTAGATAGCGAGGATTTTCATCTGGCTCTCCATCTACTTTAAAAACAAAAATATGTTTTATCACATTGTTTCTTTTATCTTTTGTTATTTCATCGAATTCATCCGAATCAAATAGTCTTGTGCAAAAGCAGTGGATGACGAATGCTTCCCTGATCGTATTGCTATGTATGCTGGACCTGAATAGCTTACGTCTGTTACTCACCAATCACCCCAACGATTCTAAAATTACTAAGATTCTAAAACTGAAATGACAATACCCCGTATACAAGACTGCTCAAATGTGCATGGTCATAACACATCAGACTACTTCGTACATTTCTAAATACACTAACATTACCAATACAAATATAAATCTATCATTTTATAAGTAATATGTTAGGAACACTGCCACTTAATTAATCAATAGTTTTTTTTATTATATTAATACTTTTTTTCTTCATATCATTCTCGTAAAAAGCAATTAGACTTTTGGTCTCAGTTTTAATTACTGTAGGGTTGCTACAGCAGGCAATAGGAATATTTATCCCTGTGTTAACCTGTATTAAAAACGAAATTATAATTTAGATTTTCTTCTAGCCTTTTACTAACTAAAAAATGAAACAGTCATATAAATGATCATGTAATTAACTGGTAATTATCATATATTTAAATGAACTTAATATAATAGTTTTTAAGTTTTTTGATAATAATTATTATATTACACAAGTATTACCTTCGAATCCTAAAGGTTTTTTTTATTATAAAACAAATTCCAAATTTCTTGATTAGTGATATAATTATGCTGCAGATAACAAAGCAATAATGAAACTTTCAGTAAGGCTACACATAAAACAAGGCTTCGCAACAGTATACTAGCGCACCTAACTAGCATGAGGAATTGTGAACAACACATTAAAAAGATACGCATATTATGTTATTTTGACATAAAAGTAATTCAAGTGTTTCACAAAAAATTTTTAATTAAAAAAAACTATTTAAATTTTACTAAAAAAATATCAAATTAGAAATAAAATTTAAAATATATCAAAATGTGACGTCACACTTGGCCTGACCACTCTCCCCCCTGTCACAAACTGTCACACTTTCTTACACCCCCTAACCCCCCTTGCAGCGTGACGTACTTTATGGATGGCCACTATAAAGGTCTTACAAAGAAATGACATTCTCATTTTATAGCGGTAAAAAAAAAAATTAAGAAAATACAAGTATTGGATATTTAATAATGCATTTAATTTAGATACCAAACGCTGCGTCATACAATAACCCGGGAAATAGAGATGTTGTCATGGAAGCATCAGTTCCGGTAAATAACAATTCACCTACTATTTTATTCATTTATCTTCAAAGCTAATAATTAAAATTAAAAAGCAAAATGATAATTAAAGAGAAGAAATTGAAAAAAAAAATTAATAAAAAGCTTATTTTTTTAAGTGGAAAAGACAGAGTTTTCAAAGGGTTTCATAAAAAAGCGTTGCTGCATTTTATGGAGAAAAAAAAACGGGTACAACATTAAATTTGCTTTAATCATTTTATGTTCACGTAATTTCTTATTTAAAAACAACAAACAATTATTAAGTACCATAAATGTATAATTCTTAGAAGTTATATTTTATGTAAATAAAATTGAACATATACTAGTGGTTACCTAAGAAAAAATAATGATCCTCTTGTTTTTCCTGTAAAAACTTGTATAAGGATGTGTTTTTGTGTAATATATTATAAGAAATAAATATTTAAAAAATCAAAATTTCTTCAAAACTTGAAGTGAAAATGACTTTAAATGGTGCTTATGGTAGACGTTTAATTAAAGAGATCTTGGAACTGATTTCAGAGAGTGGTAAGAACATTATTTCTCACACATAAAATTGTAAAAATTGCTAATAATATTAAGAAAAATATCTTTACATTTTTTTAGCATTTCTCCGTTTTATACCCCACAAGCTATTCCCAGTAAGGTAATACGTTAGCAAGTGCGCTTGTTTTTTTTACACCTATGCAGTGAAATGATCTACACTTATAGAAAGTTTTAGATTTTAAAATATATATATACACACACACTCACCCATATATATATATATATACATATATATATATATATACAGATATGTGTGTGTGTGTGTTTGTGTGTGTGTGTGTGTGTGTGAGTCGGCAAAATATATATTAACTTTTTTATTTTTACAAATCCAACCTTAAAAAATATAATTTGATCTCTCCTTTGAATATCAAGGCTATTTCCTAAAGGTCTATTGCACAGACAATATTCGTGAATATATTACAGTTTTAAACTCAGACAAAAAATTGGATCTACAGAGATTGGACCTCCCGTTTCAGGTATTCATTCATTATAATTACTTTAGAACTAAAAGTCATTTTTTAAAAAATTACCTTTCTGACCCATCGTGCGTTGCAACAATGTCAATCTCAATGAACAAATTCAAGGAACCAATGAGTGGTACTTTTAAAAACACGTGGATTTCTAATATGAACTTGAATAAGTATTTATATAGACGTAATTTCCAATAAAGAGTTTCCAGATTTAGTATTCAAAGGATATAATTATAGAGTCACCCCAAGAATGTGTCAATGTAACGCGCATTACGCAGCAATCTAACATTAGCATTCACAAAATGGAAAACTCCATTAACTATCATAACATATGTTACCGGCAAAGTGTGAAATCCCGGTATTCTATAGAATGCCTAGGTAATGTATAGAATGCCTGATGGTTTCAGGAAAACTGTGAAATAGAAGTCGTTTATGAAGATGTTACATACTTTTCCTAGGCATTCTATACAATTCCTAGGCATTATATAGAATGACCAGTACCGTTTAGGCAAAGTGTTAAAACGGCACAAGATGAGAAACCTTTATTAATTAATACGCATTTGAAATGGAAAAACAAAAATACGAAATAAAGCACAGAATATTCTTACCGGAAAACAATGAAAGTAGAACTGAGATTAGAATGACACTTTTTACTTAACTTTCTTCTTCACACAAAACACTCCTTATTTTAGCACTTTGATGTTGCACATACATCTCGCGAATTAAAGAAGAATGCTAATAGAATATTGTTACCAGTAAAACACAAAGCACAATTGGCAAGGCCTACTTGTTGCAGCAGGGAAGGATAGAATGACATTTTGAGTTGCACTTAACTTTCTTTTTCACGCAAAGGCACTTCATATTTTGGCATTTTGTCTTGCACATACATCTGACGAATCCTTGTCCGCTTCCTGTGGACTGAGAAGTAGCTGCAGATCGGAAAAATGATTTCTTTAGGTCTGTTATATACTTTGCCGGCAGGTAATCCGGCATTCTATAGAATGCCTAGGCAATGTATAAAATATCAAATCATTTCACAGTTTGCCTGAAACCATCAGGCATTCTATAGATTACCTAGGCATTCTATAGAATGACTGATTTCACACTTTGCCGGTAACATATACATTAAAAGTAATTTCAAATCAATAATGTTTCTACTAACCAAAACGATTGCTATCAAAAAATTGCTGCTAAAATTAGACTAGTGGAGTCGAAAGAAAAAAGATTTTTTCTAAAATTTCTGTTTTCATTATTGCTCTAAATATTACAAGCTACCATAATTTGTTTCAAGCTGATAGATGGTTGGCGAGATATTGACAAAATTATGATATATTTTTCGGGTTGTTTTCCAGGAGATCCAATAAATCTTTTCGGTATTTTTTTAGCCCGTCAAAATCTTTTGAACCTCCTTAACATATCGAAATGACTCAAACACTCTATCTGTCATGGTTCAGGACAAATCGCTCTTCAAAGCTCGAACAGAAAGCAATGTAGTTTAAATTTATAAACGCATTTTTTCCCAAGGGCTATTGCGTTAAAGATTATCCCGTTAAATATGCAGTAATGGGTTTAAATGTTTTCAAATTTTAAGGCGATCGAATACTTAAATTAATACTGAAAAAAACTACATGATCAAACGGTTTAAAGGGCCCAAACCGATAATTCAAGTTATACATTAAAAAAAAACTGATTGCCATTGTACTTAACAAGTTGTCAAATAATCAGGGCGACAGGCTTAATACATTTATAATTACAATGCTTATATCACTTTAAAAACAAAAACATAAATTGCATAGCGTCCAAATAGTGTGACTTGTAAATGTCCAAATCTCTATATATTTCAATCTTGATCATGATGGATCTCTGTGTAAATAAATGTCAAAATTGATTTAAATTGAACGGGAAAGAAAATGGTCTTAAAAGTTTACAACCACAAAACTGTTTTATGCCTCGGCCATAAAGGGATGAACATTGGACTTAAATGTCCCATAGGATATTTTAATATGGGCCAACAAGTACATATGTCACGCGTTTAGTCAAGCTGCATCCCTTAACCAAGTGTATTTTTTATATTTTAGGGGGGGGGGGGCGGAACGACGTCTTGTTCCCTATTAAGATTTTTTTAAAATACTCCGTATAACAAAAATTTTATCCAGAAAGTATTCACCAATTTCCCCAAAGTTTCAAAACCATCTGATGAATAAAATAATATTTATATTTCTAACACAATAAAGAATAAAACATTTAGAGCCTTGGGCCCAATGTGTCAAGAAAAGGATTATGGGCCCCCCATAATATGGTCAATCAAAATTGTATTAATCATGTTAGGTCAAGATCTAACACTTAATCTGTTTTATAAACCATAAACGACATTAATTTACCCCCAGACCTACCGATGCAAGGTGTAAATTTTAAATCACCAGCTGATTTAAATCCGTATCCAAATTAATACATTGATCAATACTTTAAAAAATCGTGTAAAGTTGAATTTGGAATGAAATCTAAAACCTAATATAAATAAACTAACATTTTAGGAAACAATCATAAAGGAATTTACATTAGGAGTTCAATGCCCCAAGATATTTTCATATGAGCTATCATTTTTTATGTACCAATTTAGGCAGTGGCGTAGTGAATGGGGGGACAAAGGGGCAAATGCCCCAAGCGGCACTTTGCCAGGGGCGTCAAATTCCTGAACCTTAATTAGTGTCTAAGAAAAAAATTATAAGAAAGTCGAGATTTTTATTAAATTAAAAGAAAATAAATAAGAAATTAATAACAGAATTAAAATATCTATACAAAGTCATGTGAACTTTTTAAACGTCAAAACTTCAAACTCCTTATTGGATATACATTATTCTGATACTAATGCTTCTGTCCTGAAAACTTCTTAAGTAGTATGATGATTTAACACGGAAGTTGTGGTAGCTTAAATGACTTTTAAAAAAATGACAATCGCTCGTGTTGTAAAAGCAAAACTTTATGTACAGGAAAAACGAGCCATGCTTGGGGCGGCATTGTATGTAAAAGGGGAGGGGAAGCGGCTAATTCCTCATTAATTAGCTTCAAAAATGAAACTTTTTAAATAAAGTTTATTATAATAAAAGAAAAGTAAAAATACAGAATTCTAAGAAATGAAGAATCTACATTATATGCGTGAACATTTCAAATACCAGAACTTCAGACTCCCTTATGAATCTTAAGTCTTCTGATACTATGCTATTGAAGGGGACAACGAAGGGATTGAATTAGGGTACGAATATATAATATAATTGATTCAAGATTGATTTTAACTTAAATAAATACAGAAATTATTTTTTTTGCGTACATGCATGGTTTTTTCAGCCAAAACATTATTATTACTTTTTTTTATTTTAATGACTTTTGATTTCAAGCATCAACAAAAATAATAAACAAAATTGTTTTTTTAATGAAATTAAAAATGTTCACGCATATATTCAAACATAGCCACCACCCATGAACAAGTGCTCAACATTTCCAAAGTTTTTTCAAATTGGAAAGCATCAGAAATAGGATAAAAAGGAATTTACAAATAACAAAAATAACTTGTGAAAGAGAAAGTGGCAGGGCGTTTTTGTTAAAGCGTTTTACATTATTTATACGTGGCAAAAATAAATAATTTTTTCGGTAATAGAGAGGACAATACTATTGCAAATAAAGGCAATATTCCGGAATCAATGCATTTGCTTTCCAAGTACAAACGAGCACTCCCAGCACATTGTGAAAAAAATGGTTTTAAAAAGTGTCATCTAAAATTCAAACAGAGCTCAGCAATTTTAAGAGACATAAATTTCACATAATCACCAAACAAGTCTAGTTATGGGATATGTAATGATCGATTGAAAATAAAGAAGAAGACATTGTAGAATTTTAAAAGTATTTCATTGAAGTAATGAAATGATTTTTTAAATACATGAAGATTTTAAAATAATGAATTACAGGGGACCTTCATGTGTTAATACTTCTCCTTAATGGCTGGAAAGTATACAAGCGTTTAAGAAAGACGCAGTAACATAAACTCTCACTGTCAATTCTTGCTCAAATAAATTACATGATAATCTAACTGAAACGAATTATCTATTTTTGTACACTAGAACGTTGTTACGCATTCTTATTCATGGCCATAACCGTTTGGGTTATCTACTTACTTTACAAGCAAGGGTTCAGAATACAAAATAGTAAATATATCATAGAGCAATTTTGAGATTATTTCTAAAGCTATAGAAAAACTGACCGAGGCAGAAAGAAAAAAGCTCATCAGACCAACAGACGCAGAAACTTTGCTAGTCACAATAAAAATATTTTTTATTTCGAATTTATGTGAAAGATGCACGAAATAATGTATAATTGTATAGAGCTAGAAAAATGCTAAGGAGGTGGTGCTCACAGAGAAGTTAATGGAATACTGAAAAGATGCTTTGACATTTAATAAAAAATGTATGTGGAGACCCCATCCTTTTAATCGAATCTTCAAATCAAAGTATCAGAGAGCACACTTTTGGTGATCCAAAATATGTATCCATGTTGTTTAGAAAAACAGTTGGGAAGAAATTTCTAATATTCAAAAGATGAGATTACTGTAGAAATTCATGTCAGATTTTGGCAGGTATGGAGAATTTAGAAAACTTATACAATTTTCGTATGATGGACTTTAAATTGTTGCCTTTAAATAAGAGTATTCAAATGATATAGTCGAGCAAAAACTATTTTACCACGCGGTTAAAAAAAATTAATGAATTAAAAACCACTTGATAAATACAAGTTTATTAAGATATTAAGGCTCCAAGTTAGTCTGAAGTAATTCAATGTCATAAAAAGCTTCTCTAAAATTAAGTTTAATGAAAAATTAATTACAATCAATACCGTTTATCGCAATTTTTTATAATCTTTTGCTATTTCAATTATGGCTATTGGGGGATGGGAAATCTTAAAACATTGATACATAAAAGAGGCCGCATTCATATCTATATATATATATCTATATATATCTATATCTATATATATCTATATATATATCTATTGTGATAATTGAGTGAGTGCATAAAAAACTATATTTTGCCCCCCAGCGCCCACCAAGGAATATTTTAAATATTATTTCACCTGCTGCCATCGTGGAAGTGTATTTAAAAAATCCCCAACGTTTTATGTGTTACCTATTTGGGAAATAGGAAAAATAGTGCTTATCAATTTGTATATAGCACATATTTTGAAAAAACACGTTTTTGAGGAGAGGGCCTCAATGAGTGTGCATTTTAAAATTATATTACGATAATTTTTGTCGTAAAAGGGTACCCAAAAACTTCCTAACGTTTTATGCTTCTACCAACATGGGGAATGGGAGAATTAGTGATCTTTAATTTTTATATAGTTAATTTTAGGGAAATACTACATTTAGGCCTCCCAGCCCCAGCCAACAATAAAAAATGTTTTAAATAATTGTTCACCTGCTACCATCGTCGAAGTGTTGTTAACAAACCCCCAAAGTTTCATGCGTTTCTCTATTTAGAAAATAGGAGAATAATTTATTTTCAAATGTTTATAGCACATATAAGGAAAAAACACGTTTTTTTATGGCCCAGGCCTTCATGAGCGTGCATTGAAAAATTATTTTACGCCAATTTTCGTCGTTTTGAGGGTACCCAACAACATCCTAAAGTTTTATGGTTTTACCTACACGATGAATTGTGGAATTTGTGTTGAGTCGGTTTTTAATATAAGAAAAAATTTTATTTGGCCCCCGGCCCCCTGTGAGTGGAAATTTACCATTCTCTTTCGCCAACTTTCATCGAGAGATTGTACTCAACAACTTTCCAAAGTTTCATGCTTCTACCTAAATGGAGAATTTGGGAATTATTTATGTGAAGTTTTTATATATTTTATATTTGGAAAAAAAACTACATTTGGCCCCCCGGCCCCCAGTAAGAGATATTTTAAAATATGTTTTCATCTGCTACCATCATACCATCGTGAAAGTGTAATTATCAATTCCCCAACGTTTCATGACTCTACCTATCAAGAAATAAGAGAATCAGTGTTGAATATTGGGGTGCTCGCACAAACGCAGAGCCCCCAATCGTTGAGTACTGTGGCCCGACTGTTACATACAGAGCGGGTCCACACTATTGAATCTTGTGTCAAGGGTACAATCACTATTCAATAGTACTATACTAATAATACAACTATAACGACATAAGCTTATCATTAATAATTAGAAAACTAACGCCTACGTGAAAGTGATAAAGATATAAAATATTTAATGCATTATATATATATACATATATACATGAACCTCAGTTAATAAACATATTATAAATTACAATATATACGGCTATGATAAATTATACAAATAGTTTGTTATGATGCCCACGTCCCTCACGGACTGGGCGTGGCCAAAGGACTGGTTGAAAGGCTGTGCTTCGGTCTGGCCAATCAAGCGTAGCTCCGCTCTGTGGTCAGCTTGGCATTCGGCCCCTTCCGCACTTGTCACTGACTTCGTTTCCAGGTAAGGCCACCTGCTCCCCTTCGCTGCTCCAGATCTCCTGTCTGAGATAACAGTTCAATGGTTCCTCCGCCACTACACTGGCTCTCCAACTTCAACTTCCACTAACTAGCTTCTTCTAGTAGCTTCTTTAACTAGCTCTAACTAGCACTAACTAACTAACTAGCTGAAATAACAATATCAATAATTAACCAAAGACAGTTATAACATACCAAAGCATACATATAATAAATACCTATACTACCTATACAAATACATTTGCCTATCTAAGTCTAGTTAACTCAAACCTGAACATACTTCAGCTATGCTCAACTCGCATTCGTTCAGTCACACCCGCAGACCCTGGTGTACTGCGAATTCCTGAGATAGAAACTGCTGTAAGGTTGAGAGATCGTTTATAAAAGGTCTAGTTTCGCGTGGGTTCGGCGAAGCGTTCTCATCTGATTGGTCAGTGGCGTGTAGCAACTGTTAATCACGCGCTGATATGCATGACTTCGAGAACGTTCGGCCAACCTCCCCGTCCTAACCTATACTAATGCTATGGAATATTCCATGGTCCATCATGGATCTTTGTCCATCTCAAGGACAGCGTCCCTGTTGCGTTGATGGACCTACCCCTACCCTCAACGGTTCTCAAAAATGCAGAGGTTCTAAAATTGAGGTGGGGAG
The DNA here is from genome assembly GCA_002072015.1 of Radix auricularia. Lineage (NCBI taxonomy): Eukaryota > Metazoa > Mollusca > Gastropoda > Lymnaeidae > Radix > Radix auricularia. Next base: position 579,014 of record MUZC01002977.1, read on the forward strand.
GTATTCAACACTCACCCCCTCTTACTCTTTGACAATACTTGTATTGTCACACCTAACAGTACAATTCTCAAAAAAAATCTAAGACAAGGCATGACAATATAATACTACGTTGAAATTGAATCAATTCCTAACATTACCAATAAAATGTCACAATTGACAATATGAAACATATAAGTCATAAAATCTGAATACAAACAGTACATCATGACATCCTGTATATCCAATACATATAGTAATCATTACAAACATTAACATCATAATTCTATGTTAATACAAGTCTTAATAATCTTAAATCTCACAACATTATAAAATATATATATTGTTATCTGAAATGAGAGAATAAAAAGAACAAGTCAATAACAGACTTTCATTTTCAAAGTTTAAAAAAAATTGCAAACTTTTTAAGCATCATATTCTCGTAAGTATCAACTATCCAAAGTATGCATCATATAAAGCTAGATAATCATCAATTCAGAATATCAAACACTTTCTAAAGAAGAACATAATAAACGTTGTATAGCAATCAATGATAACATCTATTTCTTATCAAAACATGAGAGCTTATAGCAATCATAAAATACAGTAAACATTCTTAAAAAATGTCATATTGACCCATCATCAACTTCAGTAAGTACACACTGGTAATACAAAACTCTAAAAGTGTTCATATATGTTTCCAATATACAAATAAGCAAACAATATAGCATCATTATCCATCAATATCAAAAACAAATTCTCTAACCATTATTCTGTATATTATTAGACATTCAAAAGCATTTACTCACAAAGTGTGAATGACAAATCAGTAAAGCAAAAATTCTTAAACTAACGTAAAGGTTCAAAGTATTGAGCAAATGCAATCAATTACAAGTTCAAATTCAAAGTATTCATGTTATTCATATTACACATGTATTTATAAAACAAGTCATTTCAATGAATCAATAACATTCTAGCAATATTATCTGAAAGCAGAAAAATTCTGAAAATACAAAAGTTTTAAATGTATTAGATACATAAGTTTCAAAGTGTAATCATATCAAATGTCACAACCATTAAGCCTATAAACAAACTATTGTCAAAATCAACTATGATTCAAAGTTACTCAGTTAATAATCAATCATATTATCAAACGTCAGCAAACCAAATCATTACTGCAAGCATAGTCAAAACAAAGTAATATTATCAAAGTTTAAAATATAATTAAAGTCCAAATTCAAAACAAATCAAAATTCTCTAAGTTTCGAACAAACTCATATCCAAGCTCATAGTCGTATAAATAAATCAAAGTCAAGTTCAGTCAACTGTAAGTAGCTAACGTGTGGTCGTGTCCGTCAGGTACTTACAAACAGGTACAAAGAGTTTTCTCCCCTGTGCCCTTTAATAAGCATGTGCCAATTCCCGTTCGAGGCATGTGAGTGGCTACGCTAGGATAAAATTTCTCGTTACTTAAATTATCAATATTTAACTGAAAAGTGTGCAAAGTCAGCCTACTTATACAATTAACAGGCCACACAAAACAGTTAGCTTACCTGTTCGTTTGTCGTCCTTGGTGGCTCCTGTACTACTGACTTGCAATTGTATGACTTCTCCTGGCTTCTGAAAATCTTGCCTCAGATTAAACTTACCTTTCTTTTTCCTATTACTCACATCTCCCAACTCCTCTATTTGTACTCTCCTTTGACAATTAGTTTGTTTTAGACTAACCAATCTTTTATTTAGGCCAACATCTTTTGTGCCTAAGTCTAAGTCATCCTTCCTTTTTTCTAAAACCGTACTTTCAAAACATCCTTGTTTTGATTTACTACTTCTACCATTCTCATTTGCCTTAACAAACTCATCACTGGTCTGCTGCGCGTGGCGTGTTAAGCCCACGCTATCATTACATCTGATGACCTTCCGCGAAGCGTCCATCAGTGTACTATCCCTTTGTTCACATTGAACCACAATAACGGTCGCTCCCGTTAGCTGTTGCGTGCTTTGTTTGGCTTTCATGCAAAGACGCGAAATTTTTCCTTGACCCATGGTCAATTTGCTCGATCCGACGCTCCGGTCACGGTCAGCGCCCTCTAGCCCTTTGATGTCGGTCGTGGCGTCCGACCTACCTTTCTCTCCCCTTGCTTATGGTAAACTAGGCTTACCGTCTCCCGTCTTTGTTTGTGCTAAAGCTAACGCTTTTGTCTCAACCAAAGGCGTGACCTTTGCACTTGGTGAGTCAGTAGCGTGCCTCTTTCTTTTCCTTTTCTTATTTGACCCTGTTTCATCATTGATGACAGTCAAGGTCATCTGTTCTTCCACATAGCCATAGTCCGTCTGCGAAGCACGTTGGGCATAGTTATCATCAGTCAACATTGTTTCCATAGTTTCATATTCTATTTCACCTTGGGTCTCATCTTTAGTTTCATTTTCTATTTCATTTTCGGTCTCATCTTCACTTTGTTCCTTGTCAAATTCATCCAATGCAATATATAGTTCACGATATCTCGACTCTATTTCTAACTGTATTGTGTCGCGCTTTCTATCAATTTCAATTATCCTTTGTTCATATATTTTTTTGCGCTCTTTTTGATTCATAGCTACTTGTTCTAATTCTTCATATAGTAGAAATTTTTCCGTTGCAGACAAATGCTGTAATTTAAGTTTATCTAATACATCTTGAATGGCATCCATGTCTTGGTGTATATTTGCATTTATCTCACTTCTTTCATCATTTAATCTTCGTCTTTTTTCCTCTAAACTGAATATAAATACTTTCCTAAATCTTTCTCTGAACAATCTTCTTTGAACGTAATCTTCAACCTCTTCATATTCAACGCCTATTGCTATTGCTAAATCTCGAAAGTCTTTCTCAGTTTTCAGTGAAAAATCCATAATTATATTTGAAGAAATACTGCGCTAAAATTGCTAATACTAAATAACTAGTTTCAACATATAAGCAACAAACGTTTCACAAACTCTACAAATGTATCAATATTTCAGAAAAATGTAAAAGGAGTCCCCAGCGAAATTCCTTTATCGCTCTTACGGGCATACGGACTTAATTTACAAAAATCCGGTACATCTTACACATATAAAACATAGCTCCTAGCCTAAAATCAACAACAAACATACTAACGCTACCAGTGGCCTGTTAATGTAACTGTAACGACAATCCAAACTTTTCCTTACCTCCCTCTGAATTTTTCCCTTTGTCTAAGGCTTGTGTGGGGCGAGTATGAACTTTTGAACCTGCTTGCGCGTTCCCCGTCCGTCGGCTGTTGGTCTTGTTACCTAACACTGTAACTGGGTACGTCTTGCCGTCTCGTCTGAATGTTGTTGCCACTGTCCACTCGTGGAATGAAATTAAAATCAATTAGTATATATATACTTTTTAAACAAAATTTATAGAAGGCTCTAACATGTAATAAAAATATTAAAGAAATACTCTAACTAAAATAATAGTTTACAGTACAATAAATGTCCCTAAGGTCCACAAGCCCTATGAAAAAAATAGCTTTGGACGAAGCCCCTAAATGTTGAATATTGGGTGTGCTCGCACAAACGCAGAGCCCCCAATCGTTGAGTACTGTGGCCCGACTGTTGCATACAGAGCGGGTCCACACTATTGAATCTTGTGTCAAGGGTACAATCACTATTCTATAGTACTATACTAATAATACAACTATAACGACATAAGCTTATCATTAATAATTAGAAAACTAACGCCTACGTGAAAGTGATAAAGATATAAAATATTTAATGCATTATATATATATATACATATATACATGAACCTCAGTTAATAAACATATAATAAATTACAATATATACGGCTATGATAAATTATACAAATAGATTGTTATGATGCCCACGTCCCTCATAGACTGGGCGTGGCCAAAGGACTGGTTGAAAGGCTGTGCTTCGGTCTGGCCAATCAAGCGTAGCTCCGCTATGTGGTCAGCTTGGCATTCGGCCCCTTCCGCACTGGTCACTGACTTCGTTTCCAGGTAAGGCCACCTGCTCCCCTTCGCTGCTCCAGATCTCCTGTCTGAAATAACAGCTCAATGGTTCCTCCGCCACTACACTGGCTCTCCAACTTCAACTTCCACTAACTAGCTTCTTCTAGTAGCTTCTTTAACTAGCTCTAACTAGCACTAACTAACTAACTAGCTGAAATAACAATATCAATAATTAACCAAAGATAGTTATAACATACCAAAGCATACATATAATAAATACATATACTACCTATACAAATACATTTGCCTATCTAAGTCTAGTTAACTCAAACCTGAACATACTTCAGCTAGGCTCAACTCGCATTCGTTCAGTCACACCCGCAGACCCTGGTGTACTGCGAATTCCTGAGATAGAGACTGCTGTAAGGTTGAGAGACCGTTTATAAAGGGTCTAGTTTCGCGTGGGTTCAGCGAAGCGTTCTCATCTGATTGGTCAGTGGCGTGTACCAACTGTTAATCACGCGCTGACATGCATGACTTCGAGAACGTTCGGCCAACCTCCCCGTCCTAACCTATACTAATGCTATGGAATATTCCATGGTCAATCATGGATCTTTGCCCATCTCAAGGACAGCGTCCCTGTTGCGTTGATAAACCTACCCCTACCCTCAACGGTTCTCAAAAATGCAGAGGTTCTAAAATTGAGGTGGGGAGGTATTCAACAATCAGTAATTTTCAATTTTTATAATCTCATATAAGAAAAAAAACGTTTTTTTTTGTGCCCCGGCCCCCATGAGTGTGTATTTCAAAATTCTTTTACACCAACTTTTGTCCTGAGAGGGTACTTAACAATTACCAAAAGTTTCATTCTCCTACCTTATCTTTTCTTATCTTATATGTTACAGACGCTCCTTCTGTACAGAAGATTATTGCGTCCTACGTATTTCTATGGTTTGTGTTTAGTTCTGTATTCTTACTAGCGTTTTAAAAGATGATAAAGTGGTGGCTTTCCTGGTTTCTTCAGGCAACCAATTTCAAGCCCGAATACCGGACGGAAAGAAAGAAAACTTGTATGTGTTTGTTCTTGCATATGGAATAAGAAAGGTGTTTTTAACTTTATGTCTATTTGAGGGTTGTATTAGGTTATCTTTGTGTTGTACTTGGAAAATGGGAGAATTTGTGATAAGTTGGTTTTAAATATAAGAAAAAATATATTTGGACTCCTGGTATCCAATTTGGGGGAATTCTAACATTCTTTTTGTCAATTGTCGTGAGCTTATTCTCAAAGCATTTAAAAAATTTCGTGATTCTACCTATATGGGAAATAAGAGAATTAGTTATTTTAAATTTTTGTATAGCTCATAGAAAGAAAAAATGTTTTTGGGGCCCCGGTCTCCATTAGTTGGAAATTTAACAATCTCTTTTGCAAAATATCATCGGAAGCATGTACTCAAAAAATTTACAAAGTTTCATGCTTCAAACTATAGGGAAATAGGAGAACTAGTGATTTGCATTTTGTAAATAGCTCATATAAGGGGAACAGTTTTTTTATGGGTCCCCATTTTTGGGGGGCTCACGTTCCTCTATGAGTGGGCATTTAACATTCTCTTTCGCTAATTATTATCGAGAGATTAAACTCAACAATTTCCTAAAGTTTCATGGTCTCCACCTTCATCGTGAATGGAAGAAATAGTGATTTTAGTTTTTAAATTTGGGCCCCAAGCCCCCCAGTAATGGATACCTTAAAAATTATTTAACCGGCTAGCATCGTGAAAGTGTATTTATAAACTCCTCAACATTTGATAAGTCTACCTACTCGGAAAATAGGAGAATTGGTGATTTTCAATTTTTATATAGCTCATCTAATGAAAAAATCGTTTTCGGGGCCCTAGCCCCCATGAGTTGGAAATTTAATATTCTCTTTTGCCAATATTCGTCGGAAGCATGTACTCAAAACATTTCTTCAGTTTCATGCTTCTACCTACACGGGAAATAGATGAATTATTCATTTTCAAGTAGTATATAGCTTACATAATAAAAAAAAACAACAGTTTTTGGGCCCCAGCCCCCATGAGTGTGAATTTCAAAATTATTTTTCGTCAATTTTTGTTGTAAGAGAGTCTCCAACAACTTCTTAAAGTTTCATGCTTCTACCTTCACGGGAAGTTGGAGAAATTGTGACGCAGGCAAAAAAAGTTTTTGGGCTTCCGGCTCCACATGAGTGAGATTTTCAAAATTCTTTTTAGCCAATTTTTGTAATGAAAGGGTACCCAATAACTTCCAAAAGTTTCATGCTTTTACCTACACGGAAAGTTGGAGAATAAGAGATGAATGAGTGAGTGAGTCAGTGAGTGAGTGAGTCAGTCAGTGTTTTCCCTTTTATTAGTATACGAGCAATTTACCAGCGCTTTGCTGCGGAAATTAGGGTTTCAGTTAGCGTTGCGAACCCACGTCACACCAATTAAAAACACCAATCAAGTTTAATCTGAATGAAGATGGATATACGAAATAAATTAACTTTAACCATTCAGGCTCCTACGTACACAAGAACTTGTAAAGTACAACCCATAGCAAATACAGTTATATCCGGAGATCTCCTAATCCTTATCCGACATATATTAGGGTCAATGCATCCGTATCCAGAAAATAGTAAGAAGCACAATATAGATAGACAGATAGATAGATAGATAGATAGATAGATAGATAGATAGATAGATAGATAGATAGATAGATAGACAGATAGATAGATAGATCGATCGATAGATAGATAGATAGATAGATAGATAGATATATAGATAGATAGATAGATAGATAGATAG